>QNQO01002152.1:0-149560 GCA_003290165.1 Berberis thunbergii | reverse complement strand
CTTTTCAAGTTGCATTGACCATTACAATAGGGAATGTAATCTCCATTCATAGGGGTTGGGGTTGGAATGACTATTACATTGAAATCCGTAATACTCATTTCCATTACATCACTTTTTTGCCCAACCAAACATTGGTTTGCATTGGACCATTGTATTGACAATTACAATGGTCAATGCCCAACCAAACACGCCCTAAGAGATGACAAGGTGGGTTTTGATAATATGAGGAGAGAAAAGAAAGAAAGAAAGAAAGAGAGTTTATGCGAAGGGAGAAACAATCACCGTCCCTTTCTGTCTTCCACATAGGAGTGGGCTCGTCCGAGGGGGGGGGGGGGGGGGGGGGAGGCCTAACATGGGACTCCAAGTTAATTCATTTTTTTTATAACAACGTTCGTAGAAGAGTTATTAATTATTGAAGAATTTTAGTTTTATGTATGTGATATTACTTCAGAGAAAATAGAAAATAGAAAATAGTTGAATTATTGGTATGCAAGCGGTTAATAGCATTTGCAATACAAGTATAATTTAGCACATTAAAAAAGTTTGTAGGTCTTTATTTTTGTGTTTATGATACCATTATGTACTTATTATTCAACAATTCTAAAAAGCACCGGTTTTTTACCTGAAATTTTGCCTGGATGGTGCAAGCACGTGCACCATCCCACGTGCCAGTCACGTGCCTTTAAAGTGGGGGAAAAAAAAAACAACCAAATCACCCCAGCTTCGATTGCTCCCAGACCTCAGCTTCGATTGCTCCTCCCCATCACCCCCTTCTCCTCCATCCTTGGGCTTCGTCTTTGGCCTCGTGGCCACCGCAACATCCCCATTCACAGCCGGTCCAGTCCCTCCCTCATCGAGCACAACCCTAATCTCCTCCGCCCTCCTTAAATACTCGGTGAATTTCTGGGTTATAGCTTTTCTAATCTTAGGGTTCTTCTCATATTTCAAATGGGTTTTGAACTTCATTTACTGCTTGCGTTTTGAACTTCATTTACTGCTTGCTTTACGAATAGCTCATGAAATTGCTATACGAATAGCTCATGAAATTGCTTCAGAAGTTGACACCATTGTTCCCAACTCATGGGAAAGCCAAGTTACATGGGCAAATATGGGTGTGGACAGAGTTGTAAGATTGCCAATCATATCACTGTGGGTGCAAATTTGTTGGTTTTGAGTGAAGGATTGGTCTTTGCTAAACAAAGAGGAGGGCTTGATTTGAAGGATTGACAACAGTTTGCCTCTCACTGATTTGGGCAAGAATTCTCTGGCGATTTGGGTTCTTTGTTTTTTGTTTTTTTTTTTTTTGCTCATCTTAATCGCACGTGCTTGGCATGCCTGGATGGTGCACGTGCCTAGCACCATCCAGGCGAAATACCAGGTAAAAAATCGGTGTGCCCTAGCATCTCTCCTTATTATTTTATAAGATTACAATGATTGTTAAAAGCTACATTTAAAATAGGCAACGACTACTTCACACCACCATATATATTGTCTTATACCATTATGTACTTTTTTCCCTTACTAATTCATACCATCCAAGAAAAATATATTCGAAAAAAATATGGTCATTTTATTAAAGTCGCGCAAATTTGTCCGAAAAAAATTATGTTTTCACTTATTCATATTAAGCAATATAGAGATTGGGCGAAACTTCGCCCAGACCTATGCGAGCGAAGTTTCGCCCAATCCTCGTATAGGTCTGAGGTGAATGGGTGAAAATAGACTTTTTCAAACAGATTTGCATGACTTTAGTAAAATGGTCATAATTTTCTCATTTCAAAACATTTTCAAGTGATTTAAATTGAGTTTATTAGATAACTCAGAGTACCGTTTTTATTGCAAGACAAATTTGCGCAACTTTAGTAAAATGATCATAAGTTGCTCATTTCAAAACATTCTCAAGTGCTTCAAATTATGTTTATTAAATAACTCAGAGTACTACAATTTTTGTGTTTTGATGTGCTTGAGAATCGGTCTCAATCGAGCATATAAGTTGAACCAAAGTCAGGGATATTACCTTATTTTCAGATCAAAGAGGGTGAGAGATGTGGCGAGGTGGTGGTGGTGCTTGATGGAGAAAAGAGGGAAAAAAATGGCGGTGGCGGGAGGGAGAGAAGTGGCGATGGAGGGGTGGTGGATGATGGCGGGGTGATGGCAGTGTCTAATGAAAAAGATAATGAGGTAGGAGAATAAGGGAAAAAAGGGGAGGAGAGATAAAATTTTAAATTTTGAATTTTTTTATTGGTGGTGTGGGAGAAAAGTTGTAGTGTGAGAAATAAAGTAGGTGGTGTGGGATATAAAAAGTTGATATAGTGGTGTGTGATAGTACTTAGGTGGTGTGGAGTAGTCGTTGCCTTTAAAATAAATCAGTATATTTAGGTTTAGAGAAATTTTTACTGTAAGATCTATATCCAACTTATATCCGAGTTGGATAAACATTCACAGATTCGCATTCAACCGTTTCCTATATATACATGTTTGTTTTTCTCACTTTCTACTTCCAATATCTCTGATCGCCTCTAAATTTGAGACCAACTTGTATTTAGAACCCAATTGCACCAACAACAATGTTTTTTGGAACACATTGTATTTTTTTTATATACAAACACATTTACATGATGTCACATACTTACACGCCCACGTCATATGATAGATTTCAAACATGTCCAAAGTAAAAAACTATAGTTGACCTAATATATTCTTTCTTTTGAGACACGACATTATTATAAAGGAAAATAACTTTTAAGGCCTACTTTTTCACAAATAGATAATTTAGATATTGTAGTTGAGGTAATGACTA
This sequence comes from Berberis thunbergii, assembly GCA_003290165.1. Lineage (NCBI taxonomy): Eukaryota > Viridiplantae > Streptophyta > Magnoliopsida > Ranunculales > Berberidaceae > Berberis > Berberis thunbergii. Next base: position 146,760 of record QNQO01002152.1, on the reverse strand, counting down.
ATTTGTGCTTAATTTTATACTTTTATGATCAACAAAGACTCTTTCATTAACCAAGGTTAATTCATAAAATTATAGGACATATTTATCCTTCCTAAACAAATAAAAAACATAATTTTATACTTTTATGACCAATAAAGACTCTTTTATTAATGATTTTATTTTTATTTATTTATTTATTTTGTTATTTTTCTTTCTTTTTTTACCCTTAACCCCTCCCGTTATTTGTAGAAAACAAATGACTACAAATAATTTCTTTAATTGCAGTTTGAGCAATTATTTTATGTCATTTGTTAGCTTCAAATGACTGCATTAATATTTTCATGTTTGCATTTTTATATTCATAAATATTTTGTTACTCTGAATGTGTTTATATTTGATCGATTGTGAAGACATATCTGAGTTGAAGAACAAATTTTTTTGTTCAATGTAATGATTGTTTCATTTTTTTATTCAATATTGGTTTCCATTTTACCTACGAGGCTATGATCATGCTATGTGGTAGATAATTTGTGATTTAAATAGCGATAGAGAATAAAATTTATTACTTTACATGTATCCATGCATTGAAGAATAAGAAATCAAATTTTGATAGTGGAAAAATTGATTTATTAGCTACATTATGGAATAAGAAGCATGATAATTAAAACTAAATTTCTAATCATCATCAAGAAAGGTAATGCACGGGTACCTGTAAACTTTTCTAATCAAAATTTATGACCAAGTTAATCAAATTTATTTTATTAATTAATTAAAACCAAATTTGTAATCATCATTAACTACATTATGAAAAACTTATCAAACATAGCATAATAGTTTGATTAACTTATCGGTCAATGAAAACTATTAAAAAATTATAATTGGTTGGTTATAATTAAAATCATTAATATCGATACCTACCAGCGGAATGGGGTGGAAGAGATTAAGGGTAAAAAAAAAAAAATTTAGAATCATTAATAAAATAGTATTTATTGATCATAAAAGTATAAAATTATGTTTTCTATTGTTTAAGAATGATCAAGATGTCCTATAATTTTATGAGCTAACCCTGGGTTAATAAAATAATCCTTGTTGGTCATAAAAGTATGTACAAATTAGCCATTACATCAACTATCCATCTCAGTCCAGGGGCTTTGGACTCGGATGTGTTTTACTTTCTACATCCCCCCACATGCATTACATCCCCGGTGTCTCTCAAATTGGATTGATTTCGAGAAATTATACAAAATTTCGCTAAATTTTTTCGTTTTTTTTAAATTACGAAAAGAAAAAAATGTAAATTTCAAGGTTTTTTTTTTTGTAAATTTGGAATTTTTTCCGTAAATTCCATTTTTCGTAAAAATACATTTTTTTTTAATTTTTTTTAGTTTTTTTCTTCTAATTATCATATATTCTAATATTTATTGATTTTTGAAACCACCCTCTAATTTCCTAATTATCACATCTTCTACTTATATATTGATCTTTTAAACTACCTCTTGATTTTCTAATTATAAGTATTTTTGTTTAATTTAATGTATTTAATTCATTTATTTACTAATATTATTTTTCACATATTTAACATATCCTCGAAATTCATTATATATTTTATTTATCCTCAAAATTTTTACATTTTTTCTTTACACCCAAATATTTTTTAAATCAGGAGATCAAAATTAACTCAAAAAAACAAAATCACAGCTGAAATTTTTTTATACGTTTTATTTATGTGATTCGCTCTCTACATCCCCACCTCTCCCATTTACTCTACATCCCCCACATACGGCAGAAATGATTAATTTTTATTTTATTTTATTATTATTTGATTCACTTTCTACATACCCCACGTTTCCATTCAAATTGGCTATATATACATGTGTGTTTTTCTCTCCTCACCTCTGTATCCGCATTGATTATTCTAACGGTTAGTGGGAAGTTTGAATCTCAACCTTCAGATTTTAATTGCATCTGCCTACTTCAACTTTAAATCTCAACCTTCAGATTATTAAAATATATTTTGGGCAGTAAAATATGACATTTTCGAAACTAGGGGGTAAATGCAATTTGATTAATTATGGGGGTAAAGTTCAATAAGGCATTTATAATAGGGGGCAAAATGCAAATGACCCTTTTGGATTTGGTTTGTCAAGTAGGATAAATCTCATATAGTTATAGTGACTATGTTGTGTTTAAAAATGTAGCATATTCAAACCTCGATAAATTTTTAATGACAACCTTGTCCGATCCATTTTCATTTTGAATATTTTTGCAGAATACAACATCCCAAAGAACTCCACTCTTCGTATTGGTCTCCGGTTGAAAAGTGCGCACATTTCTTAGTTCATGATTTAACTCCTTGTTCCTTCACTGTGGAAATTGGAAAGTTCAACACACTAGACCATGTGAAAGAAAAGATGCGTGACTGTATGGGGTATCCACCAGATCATATCGACTCATCTTTGGGGGTGGTTGAGCTTAAAGATGGTGTGGTTGTTGATCAGATGGATATAACTCAAACCAAATTACTTTTTCGATCGTGTGTGAATAAAGACATTGAAATTTGGAATACTATGATTAGTGGGTATGTTCAGAATGAGTGTTTTAGTGAAGTTATTGAACTTTTCTCCAAGTTCTCGTGTCTGACCATGATTGTTCCTAATAGCATAACTTTTGTTGTTGTTCTAACAGCAGTTTCACAGTTACAGCTACTTGATTTTGGACAGCAGGTTCATAGTTATGTTATTAAGAATTCAATGAAGTCTCTTGTCATTATATAAAATGTTCTAATTTCCATGTATTCAAGGTGCAATTCTATTGAGATAGCATTCAGAGTATTCGATGAGATGAAGGAAAGAGACATTGTTTCTTGGAATATCATGGTTTCTGCTTTTATGCAAATTTGGGTTCGAGTTATCGTGTGTAATGCGACTTGTGCTTTGTGATTTCACATGGTGTTATTAATTTTGGGGATCTTAATTGTTTCGATATAAAGCTAGTCAAAGGAGTAAAGTAAGTTTTGTTACAGAGAGGTTATGTGCGGGTGTTGTAATGCAAACTGATTTGCATGCGTTTGCAAAGTTTGTGCATACGGGTTTGGATGTGTTCAATCAAGTATGTTTTTGGGATGATTTTGCATTTATTTAGAAACTTGATCTACTATACCTAATTTATGAGTCTCACACTCTATAAATTAGTTTGTTCTAAGTAATTGTTTGTGAATGAAACTCTGGATTAATTCTGTTTTGAGAAACTAATTTGTCAGGATTTATATTTTGATGAGATAGATTTGGATGATTGTATTATATGCCAATTGACTTGTTAGCGAGTCTAAATTCCTCATATCAAATGGGTTTTGATCCCCCGCTTTGTTACAGAAAGTTTATATATGAAAAATGCAGGTTGCCCAAAACAATGGAAGGATATTCTGTTGAGATTGTTTATGATTTGGCAATGAGACAAATTCTATGCTTCCCCAAAATGATGGGTAGATTTACTTATGAATGACAAAATGTCATTGTGAAGGAAATTCGAAATATCAAAAATAAATGATATTGATAAACTTTGACTCCTGAAAATTTAAATACCTGAAATTGTATCACTTAGAACTACCACACCTCTTTTTGTTTTTTATTTTCCTTTTCTTACTAGAGAAACTAAATAACCTGCGGGTTGTCTTGCGGAGGTGGGGCACCTATTTCTTATAGAGAAACTAAAATAACCTTCGGGTTTAGTCTTGCAGAAATGAGGTGAATTTTTATGCCTAAGATAGGCTTTGATATTTATCTGTCAAAAATTGACGTGACCTTATGCGCATTGATAGCCCGAGAGTGACTTTTGTTACTCATATAGTTAGGAGTATCCAGTGATGCATGCCTGTATGTGATGTGTCCCCACTTGGGCATGGATGACGGAGGAAATCATCTTTTATATGAGAGAGGCATACGGGCATGTATGTCGACACGGAGGTGTACGAATGTGGTATCGTCTACGTGATCAATCTGTTAAAAATGAATAATATGTTTAAGTCAAATAATGTGAACTGTATTTTCTTGCATACACCTTTGCCTCATTGAGGAACTACCTATTGGTGTGGTTGTTTATTGTTTGTGCTTAGCTTGATGTTATCACGTGTGAATTTATTGATTTTGGGATTGAGATTACTCACACCAGCTTTATTGCTGACCCAAGTGAGCTTTTGCTTATTGGGTACCATTCATTTGAGAATGAAGTCAATGAGCCTTCAGGTTTAGAGACTTTTGACCAGCGTTACTGGAGTTCTGCTTGGGCTAGCAACGTCAGTCTTTCATGGGTTAGAGTTTTATTATTAATTTTAGTTTGTTTCTATTTTCTAAACTATGTTTTAGTCGTTGCTGCTAAATGTGTCTGTTGTTATTGAATTTTCACGTCCCGAGTTTTGGGGAAACGGATAATCCTACGTGGATTTTGGGCTTTTCGTTTTCTTCGAAAATCGGGGCATGACAATAATGAAAAATATATAAGATAACCAGTAACTTCTCTCAACTTTCTTTCCTATAATGTTTTAATGTTGGACAAGAGCCTATAGAAAAATAAGTAGACTGTAAACTCTGGTTGTTTTGCTCGAGTTACTATCAAAGTTATTTCCAAGTCTATTATCGAAACTTTAATTAGCTCTATAGTGTATTTTGTTGCTGGGAAAGTAATCTTTACCACATGACATAAACCTAGTACCTACATACGCCTACTATCGATTTCACTCTCATGAGAAGAAGGGACGAAGGGACACCACCTGACGACCTTCGCTGTGATGAAGGACTGGACGAGAGAGAGACCTCGCTGTGACGAAGGACCGGAGACGAGAGAGAGAGGGGTAGGAGCAAGACTGGACTGGAGACGAAGGGAGAGACGGGTGCTCTCTGCTTTTGCTCCTCTTCCTCTGTTTGTTTGAACTGAAAAAACGAAGTGAAGAGAGGTCAGAGGAGAGGTAGAGGCTGAGGCAGAAGAGAGATGTAGGTTTTTTTTAACGCATTTAAAGGGTTGAGGGTATTTTTTGTAATATTAACACTTAAACGGATATCCGCGGGGCGGATATGGCCAAATCCGTATCCGCCCCGAATAGTGAACGAATATTTTTTGGATATCCAAAACCACCCGAAAAACCCATTCAACCATATCCAAAACCGCCCCAAACGGATTGGGTGGGGCGGATATCCGTGAAAATCCGCCCCACTGCCATCCCTACCCCTCCCACTCCCACCCCAATACTGCCGACAATGACATGGTTCGATTCTGAACTTGTGATACCATCTCTACTAGCTGAGCTAGTACCCCATAGGCACTTACTGTATGTTTGTTTGCCATAAAATACAATTCCATTGAATCCACGGTGGAACCACTTGAATTGATTGGGAGATTATTTGTGTTTAAGGCAAATTTAATTAAAATGTGATACCTGATATTATAAATTCTATATTGTATGTGATCAAAGGTGGCGAAATTGAATTCACATTAAATATGAGAATACATTCTTTGAGAGGTAAAGAGTTAGGATTTTCATGTTTATAAGAATTTAATTTTCATATTTGATCGAAATGTGAAATCCATGATAAATGATCAACCACATTTTAATCAAATTTGACTTAAACACATGTAGACATCATAGATTCTATGCAAGAGAATCGAGCTGCTCACGTGGCATTTTACCCTTTCCCCATTACAACGAGTATCCAATTCCTTGGAATTGAATAGCAGCCAACCCCTCCCTCTCTACACCGGGAGTAGGGATGGCAACGGGGCGGATTTGAGCAAATCCATCACCGCCCCGCTGAGAATTTCGGGTCCCCGAAACTGCCCGCATATCCGTTTATCATTTTTTTTAAATCCATCCCCGCTCCGAACGGATAGGCGGATATCCGCTCCGCCCCATTTAACAAAAAAAAAAACAGATCTAAAAAAATCGAGATTGAGATTGAAACCCAAAAAATCGAGATTGAAACCCAAAAAAATCGAGATTGAGATTGAAACCAAAAAATCTCTGAAAATCGAGATGAAATCTAAAAAATCTCTGAAAATCGAGATTGAAACCCAAAAAAAATAATCGAGATGAAGATCTGAACCAAAAAAAAACGAGATGAAGATCTGAAACCCATAAAAAAAGAAAAAAAAAAGATCTGAAAATGAAGAAGATCGAGATGATGAAGAAGAACTGAGATGAAGAAGATCTGAGATCTGAGATGAAATCATCTTCCTCGTTCTGTTTTTTTTCATCTCTACACTTTTAATGAAATCTTCTTCCTCCTTCCTTTAATGAACTGAGATGAAGAAGAAGATCTGTTTTTTTGCTTCTCTTCTTTCGAGTTTTTTTGTTTTCTCTGCTTCAAAAGTGAGAGTCTGAGAGTGAGAGATGTAAATCGAATGGGTAAATCTGAAGAAATGGAACGACTGGGTAAATCTTCGAGTTTTTTTGTTTATCTGCTTCGAAAGTGAGAGTCTGAGAGTGAGATGTAAATCGAATAGGTAGGGTTTTTTTTTTTTAATTTCCTTTTATAGGGGCAGGGGTATTTATGTAAATTTCATACTTAAACGGATATCCGTGGGGCGGGTATGGCCAAATCCGTATCCACCCTGAATATTCGACGGATATTGTTTGGATATCCGTATCCGCCCCAAACCTCGCTTAGCCCATATCCCCATACGGATTGGGTGCGGCGGATATCCATGAAAATCTGCCCCACTACCATCCCTACCGGGAGAGTTCTGAAGCGAACAACTCTCCTCTCCTTCTTCACCATCGACAGCCACATATCTCTCTCTCTCTTTCATCTCCAAATCGGTATTCTTTGATGTTTCCCTTCAATTGATTTCTAGATTTCGAGCGATGGTTTCAAGCGCTACTTGTTCATTTTTTAGGATTTTCAAGCTGAGGTAAGCTGAAACTTGTTTATTGTGTTCCACGAACAAATTTCTGTAATGAGTTTTTGTTGTTGATGATGCCTTTTGTTTATTCATGTTGATGTAATGATTTTTTGCATGAGATTGGAGTTTTAGGGTTCTAAATCAAATTTATTAAGAAGACCAAATTGTGTGGTGTAGGTGTTGTAGGGTGTCTTGTATTGGGATTAGATGGTGGAAGGGTAGGTTTCTTTCCATGGGTTATTCGGGGTGTTGATAGCAAATTGTTATGAAATTTCTTTTGGAATGATCATGATGATGTTTTATTTGTTCAATTGAGACTTGCATTACAAGATAGAGCTTTGGGGATTAGATGAATAAGTGGGGCTTTGCTAGGTAAATGACTATGGTTTGGAGTCGATTCGAGTCTTTTAGAAGTGGTGATGGACATGTTTTAGGAGTGTGATTCATTATGATTAATGTGATTTTCTGCATTGAAAATTTATCCTACAAGATTACATGAAATTTTGTCGTTCGACCTTGAATGTCATTGATTGGACACCAGTGTGTCGGAGTTCAACTTTTATAATATAACAAAACACAGATTTGTGGTGAATGATTATTGTTACATGTGCAAGTTACGTGGAAAGTTTGTGAACCATTTTCCCGATAAATCCTCAAATTTTTTGTTTTGGATTTGTCTAAGCATTGGGATAATGCTCCTGATTTTCATGGATAAGGGCTCTACTTACCACTCGTTACCCTTTTGTCGAGTATTTGGTTTGAATGAATCAATGAAATTAAAGATGCTCTGAAGTCTGAGATTGTGAAGACTGGGATCAGTTCGTCACTTATACTGAGAGGCTCATCTAATTACAGGGAAATAGGAAGAGACATAGCTTTCCATGAAGGTATTATGGTGTGAAGAATCCAACATAGGGTGTTTAAAGGAAGGATAGTCAATGCAAGACATTTTGAGTGAGCGGACGTGAAAAGAAGAACAGGATACTGGAAAGTGGAAACCTATCACCCCCAGGCGTCTTGATGATGGCTTTGTTGGTTCAGAGGACGACCTGGTTGGGTGTTCTATGAACTGTTGCAACTTGCAAGTGGTTTTAGGCATTCAGCAAGCGCCGGCCTTGTCATTATGGTAATAAACTTCAACACTAATTTCCGTTTCAGTAGACTATTAAAACACTTTATTAACCTTAAGCTGTTGGGAGCAAATATTAATTTGAGTTTGAATGAGCTTTAAAGTTGAATTGCTTTTCTGTAGAGCTCTAGCATCAGCCACCATAAAGTCCTGGTATGGACACGTTACACGTATAAATTGTCAAGTCATGTCCAAAGAGCTTGTAATTCAAGTTAAGCAAGCGCAACCTTGCACCTTCACTGAACTTTAGGTATCCTGAAACTTCACTTTTGACCCAGTTTCGTTTCATAAGTAGGTATTCCTGGTTCATACTAATTATATACCTAACTGCCTCACTGGTTTATCTGCAGTACATACTTCGGGGTAAGGAGTAAAGTTATAGCACAAAACAATAAGGTTTATTTTCACAAAAGTGGAGCGCATGGTAAGCATGTGCTGTGCTGTGTACAAGTGGAAGAGGTTGTACCAACATCTGACTAGGAAAAACATGCTAGTGAGGGATTGGCTGGAGGTGCACTTATCAATACACGGACAATGTAACCCCAGAATTTATGAGGACTTTCCTTGCAGCAAATTATCATTAGTAAGATACCCAATTTAGATGGTTTAGAGAGGTTGTAAGATCTCCTTCTTTGATTGGTCTCATTCCTACTTGGGTAGGGACACTAACCAGTCTAAGAGCTTTCACAGCCAATGAAAATGGGTTAAGTGGTAGAATACCAGGAAACCTTGGCTTGGTTTCTCCGCTTGAGCTATTGAATTTTCATTCCAATCACCTCGAAGGGCCTATCCCAGAAAGTATTTTTTCACTAGGAAAGCTACAAGTGTTTGTCTTGACCATTAACACGTTGAATGGAAGTCTTCCTGCCTTGTTGGGTAACTGCAATGGCCTTTCAAGTCTTCGAATTGGGAACAATAGGCTGATAGGAAACATTCCCAAATCCATTGGTAACATTTGTAGTCTTACATATTTTGAAGCGGATAACAATAACCTTTCAGGTGAGATTGTCCGGAAGTTTGCACAATGCTCTAATCTCATGCTTCTTAACTTGGCCTTCAATGGGTTTACGGGCACTGTGCCTCCGGAGCTTGGAGAGCTTACGAACCTACAAGAGTTGATTTTGTCTGGTAATAGTCTGTTTGGTGACATCCCTAAATCCCTTCTAAAGTCCAAGAACCTAAGCAAGCTTGATCTGAGCAATAATAGATTCAATGGAACCATTCCTGAAGACCTGTGTGAGACGCTAAGATTGCAGTACTTGCTTTTGGGTCAGAATTCGTTAAGAGGGGAGATACCGCATGAGATTGGGAGTTGTGTAAAATTCTTCGAATTGCAAATGGGCAGTAACTATTTGATTGGAAGTATTCCTCCTGAGATTGGTCAGATCTAGAATTTGCAGATAGCTCTAAATCTAAGCTTCAACTAGAATTTACAGATAGCTCTAAATCTAAGCTTCAATCATCTTCATGGGCCATTACCACCAGAGTTGGGAAAACTTGACAAGCTAGTGTCATTGGATGTGTCAAACAATCAGCTCTCAGGGAACATCCCCTCTGCGCTGAAAGGCATGATGAGCTTGATAGAGGTTAACTTTTCGAGCAATCTGCTCACAAGTCAAGTGCCCATATTCCCGCCTTTCCAGAAGAGTCCAAATTCAAGTTTTTCAGGGAATAAGGGGCTTTGGGGAGAACCATTGAACGATTCATGTGTGAATTCTGAAGGATCAATGAATACATTCTTCTGTTCTAATCCTATTTATAGCCTGTTTGTAATATGTAGTTTTTTAATCTATCTGTTTGTCTGAATATCACATTCCTGCTTTCATTGAGTAAATTTGCTTCAGCATGGAGTTCGAGAGTTAGGTGCTTCCCTCCTGCAGTGGTTGTGGTTGCTCTGTTAGGTATTCTGTTAGACGGATAGTTCTTTCTTTGTTACTATCAGTGTAAACAGTTCATATCAGTGATTGAATTCCGTAAGAAGCATTTCTTTGTTACTATCAGTGTAAACAGTTCATATCAGTGAGACTTTTCTGTAAAAAGCATTTCTTTGTTACTATCAGTGTAAACAATTCTTTATTTCTTTGCATTTCTATGTTACTATCAGTGTTGTTTGCTTTCAATAGTTGCTCTCTGGAAGCAGTTCTTTCTTTGTATTTCTCTGATAGAATTGCTATTGCTAATAAAACAAGTTGCTGATAGAATTGATGATCTCATAAAACTTACAAGGATGACAAGCTTGTTTAAGTGCTCTACAATTACAAGAAATCAGTAAGCCAGAATCTACTCATATTCATAAATGTAACCCAGTAACAACTTATAAGACAATACACAATCTCTTTGTATTCATTTTTACAAAAACTACAAGAAGATTTCTAGTAAAAATTACAGCTTATTGTGGATAGGAGAGACAAAATCCAACCTTTGAATGCTTTCCCTGGTAGCAACCATGTTCACTCTGTAGTTTGAGCTGAACTGGAAGAACATGGTTTTCCTGTCAAACAATAAAGCGAGAGAAACATTAACTGGTAGTTTTGTGAGTCTACCAAGACAGGGAATGAGCAAACTTTCTCAATCAATTCTGCTGTTGAATGGGACCATCACGAGAACTGAACTTCTGTTTATGTAAACTATACAATAGATCAAAAGTTCTGATTGGAAAACATCAAATAGTAATGGTTTGTCTAATCTAATATCTCATGATGCGCTACTCAGTCGTTTTTTAAGCTCCTCAATAATGCTACTTCTTGCAACTAATATCTCCTCTTTGGTAGTAGTGTCCCTTAACTTGACAATGCCCTCATTAAGTTCTTTTTCACCTTGTATCACCATCCAAGGGATGCTCAACCGTTCGACCCAAGTAATCAGTTTCATTATATCTTTTTTGTGCATCATGAATTCTGCTTTCAGTTTTGCATCCCAAAGTTCACTAACCAGCTCAGTAGCTTGAGATAGGTCCTCCCCAAGAATGCCCACCAAAACTTCAAGTTTCCGTTGCTCGAACAGACTGCAAACACATAATAAGTGACTTAAATTCATTTCACTAAACATTTTAAAGTCATCCAAAAAAACAGGTAAAGTCTCTACATCTCAAACAAAAACTGAAAGATAAATGTAAGTGTAAGCAAGGGTTTGCAAGGTTATCAAAATCATCAAGCTTAAATAATATTGGTTTGGGAAAAATAAACCCAAAAAGTTCAACACTCTGTTTAAAAATATGTCAACATCAGTTAGACGAAACTCGATATACAAGGCACTAAGAAGTATGTAGCGTCACAAACTCCATTTGGGTATAAATTTTGAAAGGCTCTTTACCATGCTTCACTAAAAGGGCAAGCCTACCATACAAGGCCCTAAGAAGTATTACACACTTCCAGATGCATAGTTACAAGGCATGATAGCAAGCCTAGTCATTAATTCTACAGGTATACCCATCTACCTATGTCATTTACTTTGTACTTCTTCCTTGTGTTGCAAGAATAAAAGGGCATGTTTATGCTGACTTGACTCACTATAACACTTGGTTCAACAGCAAGAGAATTGAGAACAATATGAATTTTTTGACCCTTTGGCACTTCTTTTACACTGATTTCTTGCATACAATAAGGCATTAACAGAAACTTATATTTGCTTCAATGGTAGAATCTGCATCATAAGTTGCAATGATTACACTCAAAATTCAGATAAACGATGACAAACTAGATTTCTACGTAGGAAATCCAAACTTTATGTAAGATTATTGATTGCTTGTGTAGGAAGACACAAAAATCACCTGGTTTTGGTCTTTCACAATCTGTTCCATTACAGTAAATACTCGTTCTATCCCAAGGCTGACACCGATCGCGGGAACCTGCTTTCTACCAAACATTCCAATAAGATTGTCATAACGCCCACCAGCTGCAATGGAACCAACCTGGGGACACTTGTATATTAGTGATACAATTAAGTCGAAACCCAAACCAGATTGATTGAAGACCATTGCAATTTGAAAACGTAAGAACATAAAATTGTTGTTTTCTGATAATATTAACTTTACAAAAAAAAAAAAAATTACAGATCAGAACATTGTGAAATCAATGAATCAATAAATATATAGGTGAATTTGTAGCTGAGGCATGAACATTTCTAAATGAACAGCCTGGTATTCTACCACTTAACCCATTTTCATTGGCTGTGAAAGCTCTTAGACTGGTTAGTGTCCCTACCCAAATAGGAATGAGACCAATCAATTTGTTCCCTGAAAGATGGAGATCTTACAACCTCTCTAAACCATCTAAATTGGGTATCTTACCAATGAGTAAGTTACTAGAGAGGTTCAATGATACAAGATTCGGAAGAAGATCCAAAGATGGAGGTATAGAGCCATCAAAGTTATTAAAAGACAAATCCAAAAATTCAAGCTCGGTAAGACTGCCAAATGAAGGAGGAATGGGTCCTTGGAAATTATTGTAAGAGAGGTCTAACCGTTTCAAAGCTTTAAGCTTGGAGATTGAAGTAACATTACCTCTGAGTTGTTGGTGAGAAAGATCAAGTGATTCCACCATTGAATGGTTCAAATTGCATCTAACACCAGCCCAAGAGCAGTAATTAATCAGAAATGTTTGAGCCTCCCCAAGTGGATAAGGCAACAAATGTGGCCTTCATCACTTCTGCTCTCTCACAGGCATTTCTTCAAACACCACCTCTTCTCTTCTCTGTCGAGTTTGGGGAGAGGGAGAGCTTCGTCTTCTCTTCTCTTCTGATTTCTTCTTTCTGGAGATGGGTTTGGGGATTTTTCTTCTCTGTTTTTTGGTCCCTCCCTCCCTCTGATTTCTTCTCTGTTTTTTTGGTCCCTCCCTCTCTCTTAAATTTCAGCAACGAAATTAAAAAAACTTTCCCTTTTTTTTTTGAAATAGAGGTCGGGCACGTGCGATGCACCCTCCCTCGCCAATTCCCTCGACATCTAGAATTTCTATATTAATTATGCAAAATTCTAGCTGGCTTGGGAAACCAACGAGGTTTCATTGCCTGGGGGTTTGGCCCCCCCCCCCTCTTTAAACACATACTCCAAAAAGGTGTTTTAAAGAGGGGGCAAAATGTAATTTTGCCCACCAGGCAGTGAAACCTCGCTGGTTTCCCAGGCCAGCTAGAATTGCTCATTAATTATTGAAGAAATTAGGTTTTATGTATGATATTACCTCAAAGAAAATATAAAATAGTTGAATTATTGGTATGCAAGCGGTTATTAGCATTTGCAATCTATATTAGAGCATCTCCAATCATCCAAAACCTATTTTACCCCTTCAATCATTTCTTTAACTTATCCTTTATAATAGCTTTTGCATCAACTTTCCCCTAAATTTAGGGAAACGTTAATCATCCCTAAAATCCATTTAATAATAAAATAAACCCTCAATTACTTTTCCCTCTTCTTTAATTTAACACTCTCTTTAATTTCACCCCTCTTCTTTAATAATAAAAACTAATTATTAATCTTAATTTTTTAAACTCCCAAAATTTTTAATTAGTCAAATTTAAATTAAGTTGAAATTAATAATAGTATAATTAAAATTAATAATATTATATATTTAAGTTGAAATTAATAATAATATATTTAATAATATAATTGAAACTAATTAATATAATTATATTAGGTTGAAATTAATAATAGTATAATTAAAATTAAATTGTTATAGAAAACTTGAAGATTATTAAAATAACGATGAAAAAGTTAAAATAGGGAATGTGGTTGGAGTGGTGAAGAAATAAGGAACTCCTAAATTTAGCTTTTGGTTAAAATGGGGGATGATTCATCCCCCATTTTAACTTTTACCATTGGAGATGCTCTTACAATTTAAAGTTGTGTTATATTATTCATTGCTGACTGGGACAAAGTTAAATCGAAAGAATTAGAGATAAAAGATGGTTAAGATTAAAAATTGGGAAATGTATTGAATTTGAAGGTTGAGATTCATTTCTCATGATGCCATATTTGTAAATATAAAACATGTAGAAGGGCAAAAATAATGAAAAACTTTTAAAAAATAGTTGGTGGAATGCACATGTGGCGGAAAGAGAAAATATTATGTTTTGCTTTTAGCAAAATGAAAATTATCATAACTATCTACATCGTTATCGAATTTTGGTAAAATTAATATCATTGAAATGCATTTTTTAAAATCTTTCCAACAAAGTCAATGATCAACACGAGTGCTAAAATTTTTAAAATATATATTCTATAATTAAAAAACATATAAAGTATTTTACATTTTTTATATTTTTCAAAGCAATGAGACGGATCGATCATACCAGAAAAAATGTTGGGCATCTTAATGCACATTTAAACAAAAATTCTAAATTTCATATTTTGGTAAATTCAAATATTGGGAGAGAACTCATTATCGGCGTTTAAACTTTTCCCCAACTGATTCAAATTTGACTGAGTCTAACTCTAAAATTTATAATATATATTTTTACCTTAAGATAAGCTTACACTTCAGTACTGATTCAGAACCACAATGAGGATAGCGAAAGAGGTGTTCAATACAAAATATTTAACAAAAATAAAATTATATGGAGTGGCAACGGCACGAGGCATACTCTAGTCTATATTACAATTCAGAGTTGTGTTTTACCATTTATTGCTGACTGGGACAAAGTCAAATCGAAAGAATTAGAGATAAAAGATGGTTAGGACTAAAAGTTGAAAAATGTATTGAATTTGAGGGTTGAAATTCAATTCCCATGATGCCATATTTGTAAATATAAAACATGTAGAAGGGCAAAAATAATGAAAAACTTTTAAAAAAATTGGTGGAATGTACATGTGGCGGAGAGAGAAAATATTGTATTTTGCTTTTAGCAAAATGCAAATTATCATAATTATCTACATCGTTAAAATGCATTTTTTAAGATATTTCCAACAAAATCAATGATCAACATGAGTGCTAAAATTTTAAATATCTATATTCTATAATTAAAAATATATAAAGTATTTTACGTTTTTGATATTTTTCAAAGCAATGAGACGGGTCGATCATACCAAAAAAAATGAGTCGGGCATCTTAATGGGCATTTAAACAAAAATTCTAAATTTCATATTTTGGTGAATTCAAATATTGGGGGAGAACTCATTCTCGGCGTTTAAACTTTTTCCCCAACTAATTCAAATTTGAATGAGTCTAACTCTAAAATTTATAATATATATTTTTACCTTAGAATAAGCTTACACTTCAGTACTGATTCAGAGCCAAAATGGGGATAGTGAAAGAGGTGTTCAGTACAAAATATTTAGCAAAAATAAAATTATATGGAGTGCCAACAGCACGGGGCATACTCATACTCTAGTCTATATTACAATTCAGAGTGGCGTTTTACTATTAATTGCTGACTGGGACAAAATCAAATCGAAAGAATTAGAGATAAAAGATGATTAGGATTAAAAGTTAGGAAATGTATTAAATTTGAGGGTTGAAATTCATTTCCCAGAATGTCATATTTGTAAATATAAAACATATAGAAGGGCAAAAACAATGAAAAACTTAAAAAAAAAAAAAAATTGGTAGAATGTACATGTGGTGAAGAGAGAAAATATTGTGTTTAGCTTTTAACAAAATGAAAATTATCATAACTATCTATATCGTTATCGAATTTTGGTAAAGTTAATATCGTTGAAATGCATTTTTAAAGATTTTTCCAACAAAATCAATGATCAACACGAACGCTAAAATTTTAAAAATATATATTCTATAATTAAAAAACATATAAAGTATTTTACGTTTTTAATATTTTTCAAAGCAATGAGATGGGCCGATCATACCAAAAAAATGAGTCGGGCATCTTAATGAACATTTAAAAAAAAAATTCTAAACTTCATATTTTGGTGAATTCAAATATTGGGGGAGAACTCATCCTCGACGTTTAAACTTTTTCCCCAACTGATTCTAATTTGACTGAGTCGAATTCTAAAATTTATAATATATATTTTTACCTTAAAATAAGTTTACACTTCAATACTGCTTCAGAGCCAAAATAGGGATAGTGAAAGAGGTGTTGAGTACAGAATATTATAAAACTTTTACGCATTTGGTGAGCTTCAACAAAATTTGAGATGGGCTCGTGTCACGGACTAGCAATCCGTGCGGCACTAGCTATCAAATTCACTAGTAAGCCTATGAGTAGTTACTTCAACGGGCTCAAATATTAGCTTGAGAATGCACAATATCAATCTGTAGACAATATAACGATGCACAATAGTCAGCAAAAGCTTTCATTAACATTCAATAGATTACAATGGGGAGGAACGTTCGAAAGGACGTTGCTCAATACTAGTTCGATGCTAACGATCGATGGAAATACAAGTTTGAAGTTGAAAAGCAATGCAAAGAAAACAATAAAAATGCTAGCGGTACAGTCTAGCCCGACTATGCAATGGAGGCAACACGTCCTCACAGTTAAGAGCTCAAACCTTCCCCTATAATATAGATGCTAAGCATTTGGGCAATTTTCAAAAGGGAACATTGAGTTTTGAGACCATTAGGAAAGTTTTGAAAGGCCTCAGATGTTGATTTCCCTTACCAACGGTACTAGTCTTGACACTCTCCCGTACTCAATTCGCTGACGCCCCCGTAGCGAACTTTTCCAAGTATTCTTCCAGCTTTGAGAGGTAAGGCAGCAGATGCTCGACTGGCTCCCAACTGATTTCTGAAGGAGGCTTATCCTGCCACTTGACCAAATACTCTCTACCCGAGCCTGTGTTGTTGATGAAGCGATCAGCTAAGATTTCTTCCACTTCTCGATCTGGCTTAGTAGGATGCTTAGGCAATGCTCGGGCAGATACATTTCTTGTGGGATCAGTGGCATCTTCATGGTAGGACTTCAAGTTACTTGCATGGAAAAATGATGGGTGAAACGGAGCCAATGTGGTAACTTGACGCGATAGGAGACTTTGCCCACTTTCTCAATGATCTGTACCGGTCCCTCATACTTGCGAAACAGATTGTTGTGTGCTCTAGCTGTCCATTTATACTTGTTGAACATATCTAGCTTCACCGCCAATACCAAGTCCCCGACTTCAAAAGGATCAATCCGTCATTTCTTGTCGGCCCATTTCTTCATGTGACAGGAGGCTTTCTCAAGATAGGCTCGAGCAACTTCAATGTTTTTCTGCCAGGCTTTGACAAATTCAAGAGCTCTTAGGCTGGGTCCTTGGTACCCGGTAAACATTGTATGTGGTGTCAATGGTTGCTGACCAGTGACTAACTGAAAGAGGCTCGAGTGAGTAGCTGAGCTTTTTTGTAAGTTGAAAAAGAATTGTGCAACATCAAGTAGTCCCACCCAATTTTCTAATTTGCACTTACAAAATGCCGAAGGTATTCTTCGAGCATAGAGTTAAAGCGCTCAGTCTGTCCGTCAGATTGGGGATGTTGGTTTGTCGACATATTAAGTTTGGATCCCAAGAGCTTGAACAACTCCTTCCAGAACTTTCCTGTGAAGCGAGCATCACGATCGCTAACAATGTTTTCGGGCAGTCCCCAATACTTCACTACATGCTTGAGGAACAATTGCACCGTATCTTCAGCTGTGCAAGTCAGTTCAGTCGACACAAAGGTCACATACTTTGAGAATCGGTCAACAACTACAAGGATACACCTGAAATCCTCCGCCTTCGGTAAACCAGTAATGAAGTCCATGGAAACACTTTCCCAATGACGAGTTGAAACAGGCAAGGGCTCTAGTAAGCCTACTGGTCGATCTCTTTCAACCTTATCTTGCTAGCAAATAAGACATGTTCAAACATAGGCCATTACATCCTTCTGTATCTGCGGCCAATAATACCCCCTCTCTAGCAATGCAAGTGTTCATCTCCAACCTGGATGTCCCGCCCAATGGGTGATGTCCCGCCCAATGGGTGTCATGGCATTCTCTCAAAAGTTTTTTCCTCAAACCGGAAGTTCTTGGAACATAGAGGCGATTACCAGTTGTGAGTATTGCTCCATATTTTATGCAGAACCATCGAGTTTTGCCCTGTTTGATCAACTCTGTAATCGCCTTTGCTTGTGGGTTTGTTTGTAGGCCTGCTTTGATCTTCTCCAAGATGGTGTGACTCGGACCGGTATGGGTTAGCACTACAAAGTCTGCCCTTCTACTGAGTGCATCAGCTACATTGTTAGTGCGCCCTGGTTTGTATTCCAATACTAAGTAAAATTCTGCTAATTTTTCCTGCCATCGAGATTGCTTAGAGGTTAACATCTTCTGAGTAAGAAAATGGCTTGCTGCAGCATTATCTGTTTTAACAAGGACTTGAGATCCCAAGAGGTAGTGTCTCCACACCCATAAACAATGTACAATGGCTAGCAATTCCTTTTCTTGAGCTGAGTAACGAGACTCTGTATCATTCAACTTTCGACTCTCATATGCTACTGGGTGACCATTTTGAAGCAAAATTCCCCCTAAGGCATAATCAGATGCATCTGTTTGTACTTCAAAGGGTTTGGTGATGTCTGGCAAGGCCAATACTGGATCTTTCATCACGGCCAGTTTCAAGTCTTGGAATGAAGCTTCGCACTGCCTATCCCATTCCCATGTTCGGTCTTGTTTTAATAAATTTGTTAGTGCAACAACTCTCTTAGAGTAGTCCCTTATGAAACGACGATACGAGTCCAAGGAAAGAACGTAGTTGAGACACGTTCTTAGGAGTGTTCCAATCATGGATTGCCTTGACTTTCTCCATGTCCATCAGAATTTTGCCACTGCCAATAACATGACCCAAGAAATTGATCTGGGTCTTGCCGAATGAGCACTTCTCCTTCTTGACAAAGAGATGATTATCCCTAAGGATTTGGAACACTTTTCGCAAATGATGTAGGTGTTCTTCTATAGTCCCACTATAAACCACCATATTGTCAAGATAGACAACCACGGACTTGTCCAGAAGGTGACGGAATATGTCATTCATAAGGGTGCAAAACGTAGCTGGAGCATTGGTCAAGCCGAAGGGCATTACTAGGAACTCATATGACCCATATCTAGTGGAACAAGCAGTTTTTGGTTCGTCACTAGCAGCAATGCGGACCTGATGGTAACCTGATCTCAAGTCGAGTTTTGTGAAATATCTGGCGAGTTCAAATTGGTCGAATAAATCTGCAATGAGCGGTAGCGGGTATTTGTTCTTTATAGTGACTTTGTTCAAGGCTCTATAATCAACACAAAGGCGAAGACTGCCATCATGTTTCCGCTGAAAAAGAACAGGTGCCCCATAAGGTGCTTTAGAGGGCTGAATGAATCCCGACTCCAACAAGCCATCTAGTCGTTTTCTCAATTCGGTCAACTCTATAGGGCTCATGCGGTATGGACTACGTGCGGGTGGCTTGGCACTAGGCACTAACTCAATTTCGTGATCAATTAGCCTTTTGGGAGGTAGATTATTTGGCAATTCATTCGGCATCACTTCGCTGAAGTCAGCAATAACTTAGGTAACTTCCTCAGGGATTTTGCTAGTATCATCTTCCATCTCTAGCTTTTCCACAACTAAGTATGTATCTTCTCCTTTGGCCAAGCCTCTCTTGACTTGGAGTGCCGACAATATTCTATCATGAGTTGTGGGTCGAATTGAGGTTGGTACAATACGTAGTCTGCTGGGTCTGAAAAACCCCAAGGAGTCCATGAAAGGTAGTGGTCCTGCTGCAGCTCCTCGGAAGAATTATTGGCCAAGAATCACCTTAAAATCATCAAGTGGGACGACCAAGAAGTTTGATCTTCCTTCCCATGGACCAACCTGTAGTGGCACAGTTCTAGCCATACCATTAATAGAGATTGCCTCAGAGTTGACAGCTTTCAACTTACCCACATCTCCTTCTAAGTTCAGATCCACGCGTCTAGCTTCATCTGGGGCAATAAAATTGTCTGTTGCTCCTGAATCCAACAATGTTTGGGAAGAGAACCCATTGATAGTGATGTCGATGTATTGCAAAGCCTTCTTGTGTGGGTGCTCATACATTTATCCTTTGACAGCATTGAGCTTGCGTAGAGCTCCCATCTGGGAGGTCTCATTGTTGGCGGGGTTCGAGCTCGATGCGGTCGAGTTAGAAGGTTCTGCTTGAAGCAATGACATCAATGAGTGTAGGGCTGGTTTGGATGGACATTTGCATGTTGGGTGATCCCTGGTATTGCAAAGAATGCATGGGGCAGGTGCAGATGGTCTCCACTGCCCAGAGTAGTTTTGCCCTCCTTTGTTGTTGTAAGCTGGCATTCCAATTTCTGGTGGAACTCCAATTCTGGTTGGACGACCAAGAATTGTAGTTTTATCGGTTCTGACTTGAGTTTCCCCAGTTTTGGTGAGGTGATCGAGCATTCGACCCTGAGCTTGAATTGGTACTGCCAGTTCTAGCTGTGGAGTGAATGAACGAAGTGGATCCAACCATGGGCATATAATCGCTAAACCTTTCTGCTGCTGCAATATCACTTGTAATATCTGTCACCTTCTGCCTTTGCAATTCTGCTTGCAGGAGCGGCTGAGCTTGGTCCATGAAACATAAAACTTTGTCCTTCTCAAACATGTCTCGAATATCTAGCAAGCAAGTTGAGAACTACCTGACATAGTCTCGAATATTGCCTGTCTGTTTGATGGTGTGGAGCTTCCTCCTTGCTAAGAAATCAGTGTTCTCAGGCAAGAATTGATTTTTAAGTTCCTTCTTGAGGTCTGCCCAACTTCTAATAAGGATGCGACTTTTTTTCATATCTGCATATTTGGTTCTCCACCATAGTTTCGCATCACCTGCTAAGTACATGGTCGCCATGGTGACCTTGGCTTCTTTTGATTCGGGGTTCTCCGTGAGAAAATACTGCTCCAGATCAAACAAGAAGTTCTCTAGTTCCTTCCCATCTCGTACCCCAGCATATGACTTTGGCTAGGCACTTTCATCTTAGGGTGATCAGTCGTCCCTGAGGCCTTGGTCAGCAAGCCAACCCTTGCGAATAAATCCTCCTACTGTAATTGGAAGTCACTCATCACCTGAGCTGTGGGGTGAGGCGACTCTTCCATAGCGACTGTTCGTCCCTCTAAATTGTCGGCGTGCTCAACCAACGAATCCACTCTGTCTGCCAAGTGAAAGATTCCATCAAACCGACTGATCTGTTCTCCCAAACTGCTCAACTGGTCCATTTTGATTCTAGTCTCTGCATTCGACTAGCCTGTCGTTCCTCCATAGCGCTAAGGCGCTCACTTAGTTCCTGCATCCTAGTTTGCATTCAACAAGCTCTGGCTCTTATACCAACTGTCATGGACTAGCAATCCGTGCGGCACTAGCTATCCAATTCACTAGTAAGATTATGAGTAGTTACTTCAACGGGCTCAAATATTAGCTTGAGAATGCACAATATCAATCTGTAGACAATATAACGATGCACAATAGTCAGCAAAACCTTTCATTAGCATTCAATAGATTACAATGGGGAGGAACGTTCGAAAGAACGTTGCTCAAGACTAGTTCGATGCTAACGATCGATGGAAATACAAGTTTTAAGTTGAAAAGCAATGCAAAGAAAATAATAAAAATGCTAGCGGTACAGTCTGGCCCGACTATGCAATGGAGGCAACACATCCTCACAGTCAAGAGCTCAAACCTTCCCCCTATAATATAGATGCTAAGCATTTGGGCACTTTTCAAAATGGAACAATGAGTTTTGAGACCATTAGGAAAGTCTTGAAAGGGCTCAGACGTTGATTTCCCTGACCAACGGTACTAGTCCAGACAGCTCGCATTCACAACCCACCACGTCTATATGAACCAATTTCACTTCACTATGGTTTTATTTGTTGAAGCTAGAACATAGAAGACGAGGAGACCGATGAGGACGAGGACGATGTGGTTTAGGGTTATTAGGGTAAGTTGATGTTGGCGTTTATATATATTCACTTATTTAATAATTATTGGCTTAAATTTCTTTTTTATATGAAATATGGAAATCACTCGAAAGTTCATACCTTTCTTATTGCATAGATTTCATAAAATAAACTCTAGAGAAGGATAAATAGGTCAATACGTCCATGTAATAGCAAATTATTTTGTTTTTCTGTCAATATGGGACGGCCTCGAGACAAAACTTAAGACCAAATTTAAGACCTAAAGGGGGTTCACTTTCATGTTACTAAACTGCTAATAACAATGGGATCGGATAATTTCTAGCCCATTCAATCTCAACCGCTGTTATTTTTCCAAAGTGAAGGATAAATGAAAACTTAAAGATGAGAAAACGTATTTATGTGTATTGATGTTGATCATTACAAAAATGATATATATACATAATAAAATAAAGTCTACATAGAATGAGATTATTCTAAGGTGTTATACATAGGAGGAAATTATTTTATGCCTGTAAAGCTGAGATCTTTACAGAATATTCTGAGATTTAACAGAATATGTTGAGTATTAAATCAAATCCCAACACTCCCCCTCAAGTTGGAGCATGAATATCGTGAATGCTCAACTTGCTTATTAACTTTGTAAAAATGTTTCCTCCTAAAGCCTTAGTGAAGACATCAACCAACTAAAGATATGAGAGAAAAAATTTGGTAACAATTTCACCTGCTTGGATCTTTTCTCTCACAATATGGCAATCAAGTTTGATATGCTTAGTACGTTCATGATAGACAGGATTTGCAGCAATATGGAGTGTTGCTTGATTATCGCAGAACATAGTAACCGATTTCAAACGAACCTGCAGATCTTTAAATAGATATCTAAGCCAAGTAAGTTCACATGTTGCAGTAGCCATAAACCTATACTCAACTTCAGTAGATGGCCTGGAGACTGTTGTTTGTTTTCTTATCTTCCATGAAATTAGAGAATCTCCAAAAAATACACAGTAACCTGATGTAGATCTTCTTGTCATAGGAAAATTTGCCCAATTTGCTTCAAAATAAGCTCTTAGTTATAGAGAGTTGTTGGGAGAAAATAGTAGACCGAGCCCTAGATTGTTCTTTAAATATCTCACAACACGAAGAACAACATCCCAATGAGGTTTTCTTGGTGCGTGCATAAATTGACTTAAGATGTTCATATAATACATGATAGCCGGTCGAGTAATTGTAAGATAAAGTAATCGAACCACTAATCTTTTGTAACGTGAAACATCATTCAATAATTCACCTTGATCATTTGTAAGCCGCAAATTTGTTCCATGGGAAAGTCAACGGGTTTAACTCCAAGAAGTCCAAAATCATCAAGAATTTCCAGTGTGTATTTTCACTGAGATATGACAATCTCATCTTTTGATCTTGCTACTTCCAAACCGACAAAATACTTGAGATTACCAAAGTCTTTTTATGTGAAACTGTATGTGAAGAAAAAACTTGAGTCTTGAATAACTTTGTCATTGTTTCTGTGATTATCATGTCATCCACGTAAAGCAGGACCATGTTAGAGTTGAGCATTTTTCTTGCACAAAAAGAGAGTGGTCTGATTGTGACTGAGAAAAACCAGCCAGTTTAATTGCTTCTGAGAACTTAGAGAACCAATTTCTAGGCACTTGTTAGAGTCCGTAAAGGGACTTGTGAAGTCGACACACAAACTTCTCCCCTTGTCAACAAAGTCTTGGTGGTGGCTTCATGTACACTTCTTCATGCAAATCACCATGAAGGAAATCATTATTGACATCCATTTGAAATAGTGGCCAATTTCGAACAGCTACCAAGGTAAGGAGACAACGAATTGTGGTTAACTTAGCAACAGGTGCAAAAGTCTCATGATAGTCCAAGCCTTCTTTTTTAGCATATCCCTTGGCTACCAAACATGCTTTGTACCGTTCTACTGAGCCATCTGATTTATATTTGATTAGGAAAACCCATTTGCTGCCTATGGGACGATGATTGTGAGATAATGGAACTAGGGACCATGTCTTTTGATCGCATAGTGCCTGTTCATATGTTGTAGGCTCAAGAGTGCTAGAAATTATGTTAACAAATAACTGATGAGAAGGAAATAATGACTGGTAGGAAATAAAATTTGATAATTGATATTTAGTACATGACCGAAAATATGAAGACTTGCATGCGATTGTAGAGGAAGATGACGTACCAACTTGGCTTCAATGAAAGTCACGAAGAATAACAAAGGGTTGTCTAGGTCATTCGCTGCGACGAAGAATAGAAGAAGATGTGTTTAAGTGTGGAGAAGGAGAAGATAATGGCAAGAAAGATGTTGTTGGGTTTGGTGATGATGTTGAAAGATCATGATAATAATAAGATGAAGGAGAAGATGCCTCGGTTGATGAGTTAGGGGTAGAGGATGAAACTAAAATTGGAATATCATTGAAGTCAGGAGATCTAGAAGGTAGAAAGATTGACGGTGAAGAATTTGATGAAGTGTGAGTGGAAAAAGGAAATGTACTTTCATGGAAAACAACATCATGGCTAGTAAAGAACTGTCGAGTGGTAAGATCATAAACTTGGTAGGCTTTTTGACCAGAAGGATATCCAACAAAAATGCATTGACGAGCTCTTGGTGAAAATTTGGCCAAAGGTTGCAAGTTAGTGGCATAACAAAGACAACCGAAAGCGCGTAGGTGTGTATATGTGAGAGGTTTGCCATATAAGAGCTCATATAGTGATTTATAGTTCAAAACTGGGGTAGGAAGTCAATTTATGAGATAAGTGGCAGTGATTCACCCCAAATGTTCAATGGTAAATTTGCTTGAAATCTCAAGGCACGACCGACGTTGAGAAGGTGTCGATGCTTTCTTTCGACAACACCATTTTGTTGAGGTGTTTGTGGACATGAACTTTGAAACAGGATGCCAAGATTGGAGAGAAATGGCTTTAAATAAGTGAATTCTAGACCATTATCACTCCGTATGATTTTAACTTGACAGTTAAATTAATTGTTGACAAATAATGAATGTTTTTAACAAGCCTTGTGTTTCAGATTTGAATCTCATAAGAAAAATTCACGTAAAATTGGTGTAGTCATCCACAATAGTTAAGAAATAGTGTGCACCAGTGTGTGTTTCAATTTTAGGTGAACCCCATATATCACATTGTATAAGATCAAAAGAATGAGTGTTCTTATAGGAAAAGATAACCTTGTTTGTTTCGCCAAAAGACAGATATCACATGAATGTTGAGGATCATGAAAAAAATATGGAATTATTTTGGACAAAAACTGATAAGGCAATTTGGATGGATGTCATAGTCTTTTATGTCACATAGCTGCTGATGGGAAAGAGACTTGATAGGAGGTTGGTGAATGCAGATGCAACTCTGATTGTGATATAAGATAGTACAGTCCCTTATTCTGCTTCCCCAGGCCAATCTTTATTTGTAGCTAGGTCCTGCAATATAAAAAATATAAAAAAGAAGTGAATTGAACAATTAAGGGAAGATGTGAGTTGACTGGCAGAAAGAATGTTCACATGAAATGAGGGTGCATAGAATACATCATGAACACACAGTTTTTGTGTAATATGTGCAGAACCCACACTTGTGATTTTTCATAAGAACCATTTGGTAAGGTGACTTGAGAAAACATAGGAACATTGACTTTATCTATGACTAAAGTAGCTATATGATTTGTAGCTCCACTATCAATGATCCAATGAAGAGACTTGAAAATTTGGGATGTGGATGATGAACAAAATGGAGTAGAGTTACTTGTATAATTGGCTGAGACAATGGATTTTTCTTTTCGGAAAAGTTTTATTTGTGAGAATTTTTCAGGAGTGAATTGAATAGGTTGATCCGAAGTTTGGGCGGCCTTGGTGACTGTGTGAGATGATTCAACTCCCGTTTGATTTGGAGAAACCTTTCGAGCTCGATTTGGAGGTAGTACATCATTGCCATGCAGTTTGTGTCCAATAGGAAATCCAATCAAATAAAAGCACATCTTCATTGTATGTGTAGTTCCAACACAATAGGTATAATGAAGCATCTTCTTAGACCCTTGTGTCTTTGATGAGCCAGGCGTCCAAGTTCGAGAGGAATTTTGTCGTTGTGAAGTCGAGTCTGGTTGCCTCACATTCATGGCACAAACCTGTTCAGTAATCTTGTGTTTAGCTAGTCCTCTTTGTTTTTCTTCCTCATATAAAAGCCAATATGCTTTCTTAACAGTTGGTAAAGGGTGCATAAGCATGATTTTCCCTCTAACGGTTGAATATGTCTCATTCAAGCCCATAAAAAACTGTCCAAGGTTCAACATTTCTTGTTTGTCTAACAGTTGCTTGAGTTATCCACAAGTGCATGGAATAGTTGGACCACACATTTTCAACTCATCCCATAGCGTTATGTGAAGATGGAATCCTAATTTTGCTTTAACTCCACAATGGAACGTTGAATCTGATAGTGATGAGAAAAATCACCTTGTGAGAATCGTTATTGCAGATCCAACCAAATTTCAGAAGGAGTTTCCACATAGAGGACACTATTGGAAAGATCTTGATTTAAAGAGTTAAGAATCCAAGAGAGAACCATATCATTGCATCGTTGCCACAAAGAATATTTAGCATCAGATTCATTTGGTGTAGGTATAGTCCCTTTGATGAATCTCAGTTTATTTTTGGCACCAAGACTCACCAACATGGAATGTCTCCACATAGCTTAGTTGGTTCCATCAAGAACCTTTGGCACAAGAATCATACTTGGATGATCTGAGGCATGGATAAAAAAAGGACCAGATGGGTCAATGGTGAAAAAAACATGGTTTGATGATTAGTATTTTGGTTTTCTTGGTTGATGGTTTTGTTGGTGTTGGGAGTGTTTTGGATGACACTTATTGAATCAGTATCTTCCATAAAAAATTGCGGAAGCTTGGTAGAGACGTTAGGATCAACGCTCTGATACCATGAAAACTTAAAGATGAGAAAATGTATTTCTGCATATTGATGTTGATCATTACAAAGATGATATATACATGTATAAAATAAAGTTTATATAGAAGGAGATTACCTAAAGAGCTATACATAGGAGGAGATTATTTTGTGCCTGTAAAACT
Organism: Berberis thunbergii; assembly: GCA_003290165.1. Taxonomy (NCBI): domain Eukaryota; kingdom Viridiplantae; phylum Streptophyta; class Magnoliopsida; order Ranunculales; family Berberidaceae; genus Berberis; species Berberis thunbergii. The sequence continues at coordinate 119,802 of QNQO01002152.1, read as the reverse complement.
GAGATCTTTACAAAATATTATGAGATATTCACTGAATATATTGAGTATCAAATTCAACAAAATATGTTGAGATCTTCACAGAAAATGTTGAATATCCAACCATATCAAATCAAATCTCAACAATAAGAGTTGTTGGATCTCGTTCTTTATTATGGGTTATTCAATCAACATCCCATTTTCACTTCAATCGATTGAAAGAGAAAAAAAAAAAAAAAAAAAAAAAAAATAGTGATGATGATCCATTAGTAGATCATAGGGGAAAAAGTGCATAAAATTATAAATTATAGTAAATGGAAAATGTGGTTACGAGATCCAACTAAATTGACGTGTTGTTGTCTTCCCATGGTGCTTTGAGCAATGAAATCGGTTTTAGTATATATATATATATTCAAAACTACTAGGAAATCAGATTTTTGCAATCATGTTTTGCAACCAGGGTAACGTGGCGTGATCTCGAAAGAATGATAAAATTTCCAAAGAGTTTGTGTATCTCGAGGTTGTAAAAAACTCATTTGATGTTGCCACATCATCTTGATTACAAAACCTGATTCCCTAGCCTTACTCATATATATTTTTCCACTTTAGGAACTCGTTACTTGTTTGCGCTGCACACTAAATTTTAAAATTCAATTCTGATGTAAACAAAGAAACTAATAAATAAATTGGATAAAACTCAAATCCCTATAGTAAACTAATAAATTGGATAAAATACGCATAATAACGGTCATGTAACCCACATGCAATTGTCGTGTGGAGACTTTGGCATCATGGTAAACCAAATCCCTTGGGTTTGTAAACTAGTTATTTTCCTAAAAACACAATAGGTAGAACGTGGCGAGCATCCATCGGTTACCAATTGTGTTCGACATCACAGTCAGGGGTTTTAGAAATGATTAATAATGTGTCCAAATCTGATCTCCGGCCTGCAAACTAAAGGGATGATACATCAGTTAATTTTCATTGCGGATTTCAATGAGATAGAGATGATATGTATAAATATTAGGGTATTTCCCGTACCGTTAGTACGATAAAATTTTAACACGATAAACAAAAATTATGCTACTTTAAATATCAAGATAAATAAATATCAAATGTGTATGAAAATCGAACCCATGCACCCTTGGTGCTTTAAGTTCTATATGATCTATTAGATTCTTATTTTTGGATAAATCTCAACCATCTTTTATCTTCAACCTCAAACACTATCCTGAATTGTAATATAGACTAGGGTATTCCTCGTGTCGTTAGCATGATACAAGTTTTAAATGGTAAATAGAGTTTAGTCTAATTTAAATATCAAAAGGTTGAGTATGGGCATTGAACTCATGCACTCTTAGTACTTTAAATTCTATGTGATTTGTTAGATTCTTATATTTGGGTAAATCTCAGCCTTTTTTTTTTATCTTTAATCTCAAACACCATCAAAATTTGTAATATAGATGTCAGAGATGTTTTCTCTCTAATCCCATGCCAGTAAGAGATGTTATATAAGTATGTATACATACATATGTTGATCTCATGCTATGATTTATCCACAAATATTGTTTTTCTCTCTACATCAGTATTTTAACAGGAATCTCAAAACGGCCTTCCAAATTTGAGGTAATGAGCCACGTTCACCAAATCACAGTTATCGAAAACAAATAAAAAATTATAGGCAGCTAGGGCTATCAACCATTTTTGGCCAGGGCGGGGCTCTTTTACACTTTTACCCCTTCTCTTAAATGATGTTTGTGGTTGTGTTTTAAAGAGAAGGGTAAAAATGTAAAAGAGTCCAACAGTGACAAAAAAATAGCTGGTAGTATGGATGGGCATCCCATCCTGCTATCCCAATCCTGTCCCGTCCCATCCCGATTTTTTCGAGTCTTAATGGGATTGAATAATTTCATCCCGATCCCGTCCCGTCCCAATCTAGAATGGGATGGAATGAGATGAAGATTTTCAATCCCGCCAATCCCGTCTCATCCTGAGCTAATTTTGTTATATTTATTATTAATATTTTTATTTATTTATTTATTTTTATTCATATAAACTTACAGATGACTGACAAAAACTCATGGTGTTTGCAGTGGTAACATAAATCTTACTTCAAGAAATAAATATTCATTAAGCAAGAGAAAGATAACAGATTGTTGCTTAGATTCCCAATAAAAGTGGCTCCAATTATTTAACTTCCAAATATTGATAATACCTAGGTGAAGATGAAAAATAACAATTAACTGAGTAATACATATTCAGAAGGGAACATTCATGGGCGGAGCAAAGAATTTGAGATGCCCCGGGCTGTAAATTTTTTTTAATTACGATATATGTATTGATGGTAAACCATTATGAATATGTTAGAGCATCACCAATAGGTCTATATTTCTTCCCTAACAAAAGATGAAATGTCATTTTGTCAAGGAACCATGAATTTTGTTTCCCACAGTAATGAAATTGTAAAATCAGTTGAGAGGCCATCACAGCGACACAATACTCTTAGTAGGTCTCATTTATCATGTCATTTTCTAAAAGTCAGCCCACTCGACTTCATTGTTAGGGGATTTAGTGGTTACCCATATATTTGCATGTCACATCTATACACGCTCTTATATGATGATAATCTTCGCAGCAGTCACATGCAGAACACTGATCCCATCCCGTCTCGATCTCGTATGAACGAGATGGGATAGAGATGAGTATATTTTGTCCCATCCCATCTCGTGCCCACTCCTAGCTTGTAGCCCCTAACCTCACTCTGAAACTCCAAAATAATGCGAAGTTATAAACAAAATAATAACAAATACCGGAAACAACCAATTTATGTTGTTCGGTAAACTTGCATACGTCCACGACAAATAATAACTTTACTAGTAAGATCGAAATATTTCAAATGGAGATAGCTACAAAACGTCAAAGACGTTACAAATACATGTGTCTAAATGACACCACACAAATACGTTGGTTACGTATAAAACAAAACCAAATAAAAACAAATCTCTTTCTCTTTCCTCTCGCCTCCCTTTCTTCCTCTCTCACATGTACACACAAATGGAATAAACCCTAACTCACAAACACAACAAATTTATATGTATCTCGAGGTTATAAAAAAACTCCTCTAACAATGCTACATCATAATTGCAAAACATGGTTCCCTAACCTCACTCTAAAACCATGAAACCAACAGACTTGTCAGTAATCATCATGAAATAATCACAACCAATAAAGGCATTTGGGCGTGGGTTTTTTTTATGAACCCGGGCTTAACCACTTCAACTGTTCCCAAAAGATCTCATCACTATTATCTACGTGTCCAATCAATTTTTAACATGACACGGATGAGCCTCATTATCATGTGAAACTAACCTTTTTCAATTCGAGCCGAAATATTGTCACTAATGAAAAAGCATAAAAATAACACGACATTTCGATGTCACCTACTCTCCCTCCCTCTCTCACTCTCTCTTCCCTGTTCGTTTCATCGAAACGTTTGAGAGGGAATTAAGTCAAAAATTTTTCAATTCATCTCTATCTCTGTTCTTGTTCATAAACGCAAGTTTTTTCAATCCGATTCAATTCCCAGAAGAGCCAAAACGGACTAGCAGTAATTCAACTTGAAAGAAAGTCAATAAACATACAAGTTTTTATGCGAGAACAGATTCCGATTTCTACTGAGGTTTTTTTTTTTTTTTTAAGGGAAGCGTGCCATCGGTGGATATGGAACTAAAGATATGGAAGTCAAACCACAGATTATCTTGTGGCATTTCCATTGAGGTTTAGAGCTTTCATTCTATTGAAACTTGCAGATTCGAAATTCAAGAAACGTAACGTAGACCAAAACCCTATCACTCTCCGATTGAAGGGAGGGACTTAAGCTTCACTTCTTCTTTCAATTCATCTGTTATTTCTCATTCGAAGATGCGCATTTTTAGGGTTTTTGTTTGATTATTTTGGTGAATTGGAAGGAGAAACTAAGCTTACCAAGTAAAAGAGACAAGATATCTGCGAATTTTCTCACGTAGCTGTTGTTTGATGGAAACGGCTGAAATTCGAAGTTCAGGAAGCCAAATCAGGTTTTGATGGGAGTGGAAAAGTTTATAGTACAACGTCTCTTGGTGCAAAAGCTCCAATTTGACCTTGAAAACAATTATAAAGCCAAAACACGAAGGGCGAAGATTGTGATCGAAAGGAAACACAATTAATGTAGATATTTGATGCACATGTCAAAGGGCAAAGATTTGGAGGAAGACTGGAATTCCCAAATGAGCTGTCTTTGGTGTTTGGGGAAGCACTAGGAAGGAAGGATTGGTTGTTGATCAAATGAGCTCATCCTACTCTGGTTTTGATTTCCTATATGATACGAGGTGCAAATCAAGTGTTTCATCTTCCCGTTTTTTGGATGATATTCTTTCATCTTCCTGTCTTTTTGGATGAAAGAGAATATATAGTTCATTAAGTTCTGACTTTTATCCAAATCTTCCGTAAGTTTTGTAAACTTTCAATTCATTCACATTACGTAAACTTCATACAATTATATAGTTCGTTTATCTTTTGGTTTTGCAGAATCTGCAGCTTCCAATACATTGATGGAAACTTCTAATGGGTGGCTAAGGTGATGGAGGGTAAGCTTTGATATATCAATCCTTTTACAGTATCTTGAAAAATCAGTAATTTTCCTTTTACTGAGCTAATTACTCTTGATGCATTACAACTTGTTGTTTCTTGACATCATAAGATCTTATGCTTCAGACAATGTTGTTGTGCATGCTTGCCTTTCTTGCTTAACAAATAGTTATTGACCTTTGTAGTTACACTCCATACCAGCTAAATGTTCAGTTAAGTGTGCAAATTTATGGCTTGTAGATGTCAATCAGGCGGGGTTGGGATGTTTAGAAATACTTGGGCACCTTTGTCAACGGAAAGGAAAATTCTCCATGCCTGTTTGTAACTCTTTCATGAATGCTTATTGTATCAATGCATTCGAAATCCATGTAATTTCTTCATTTGGTTAACCCGCATAATCCTATATAGCACACAACCTAAATTCTTTATTTTCGTAATTTACAGAAGCTTTCTTTTTGAGAGCGCGTTGGTTGTCAGGGTCCAGACTCCAGACTCCAGACTTGTAATGTTGCATCTAGACAACATCAGCTGTTGTCTCAACTGTTTCCTACTCCCATTTGACATCTCAGTTGTCATTTTTCATCTTACAGTGCTGTTCTCTTTTCCCTAAAAGTCAGTTTGTTAGTCTATTACATGATTTATAGGTATTCTTGTGCTTGAAGTTTATTTATCTTAGTTTTAATTAGTCTTAAGGGTGTGTTAGATTGCAGTTTTCAAGGGAATAGGAAAATATTTTGCCTCAACACACGTGTTAAAGGTATTTGATTGTCTAATTTTTTTGTGAAAAAAATTTCCATAAGGCTTGGCTTTCCTTGCTTTGGAAGAAAATAAAAAGAGGAACACCCTGGTAACTCCCCATTGTTTAGGTTGTTCTCTCACACAATGCCACTCCTCTTACTCTGCATGTCGTCTCTCCCATTTCTTTCAATGTAATGGTTGTCTCTCTGATCACCTCTTTACAGTTGTTTACTTCAAAAGCAAACCGGATTTGTTGTGTGTTTTAGGTTTCAGGTCATTCTCTCTTTGAAGCAAATCTGGAAGAGATCCATTGTATGATTTGTAGTGTTACAATTAAAGAAAGCTAGGGGTTCAAGAATTTCAAATCTGTTGATTTCATGGGTTTGGGATGATTGTTTGGAGTTCAAGTGTTACTGACTGTTGCTGATTTTAAGAATCTCTTTTGTAGAAGTTTGGGGCATGTGAGGATATTCTCTTCAGATTATATATGATCAAATTGGATTTTGTTATGAAAATTTTGTATATAAATTGGGTTTCTGTTGATGTAATTACGAAGATTTGGGGATGACATATTAGGATATCTTTTGTGAGTTTTAAGAAGATGATGAAATTTTCCTTTGTGATCATTAATCAATGTGACAATCAATATTGATTTCCTTCGTTTTCTTTGAGGGAAAAGGAAAAAGAAAATAATGAAAATTTTACATTAGGAAGAATACATAACCACCCCCCCCCCCCCCCCCTCCCTTTTAATACGGTCATCCAGTCCCATTTGTCTGTTGTTTTCTTACTCGAAAAGAAAATTCTGACACGAAATCTCTTCTGGATTTTCTTCATGACATTTGATCGAGATTGGGAAATGCTTGGGCCTGCCTTCTGAGTCTTCAAAGCATCTTTGTTTCCTTCCCAACCAATGTACATATAGATTAGGCAACAGTTATAATACTGCTTCCATTTATAATGGCAAAAAAATATCATAGTTTTGTATAGGGTTTTGTTTTGGAGGGTATATGTAGAAACAGGAAATTAAACTGTAAAAACCTTACCAATTCCAGACTCTTTGACGTGGCAATCATCACTGCCATTAGTTGAGATGTTCGCCAAGGGACTACTGGCTATCTGCATGGATGGATGATAAATATAATTCACTCCTCCTGTCATTCTCGGAATGAAGTATAAAAGTGGCTGAAAACCGTCGCTGGAAATTGACCCAAGGTCCTCAAAACTCAGTAGTTTGGTTTGGATTATATCCATCTGATCAATAATCACCCCATTATTAAGTTGCGTCCGTCTCACCAAATATGAAACGCTGATAATTCTGTGGATATCCATTCCTGTCATAAATCTTTGATTTAAGATCATCGAGTGTGTCGAATCTCCCAATTTCCATCTCGAAGTCGGGCTCATCGTCTAGGGTTCCCACGCAGAACAGAGCACCTTCTTTCAAATCAAAAGGCATGTGAAGTAAGGAACTTTCCTGGATTTTGGAGTCGCTCAAGGTTTTCCCTTCTTCCATTGGAGTACCTGTGAAGAACAGATTCCATTTGATCTGAGGGCTTCCAAGATTGTATTCAATGATCTGATGCTTTAGATTTGCAAGCGTAATGGAGCTCTCTACTTCTAGTGCTGAATCATATATTTTTTTCGAGATGAGTGCATAATTAAATTTGACATGTGTGTACTATTAAATTTGGAATGTTAAATTTACCTTGATGTGTGTTATATTAAATTTGGACCATTAATTTTTTTTGAAATTAGTCTAATATTAAATTTAGACCATTAAATTTACTTAGAGATGTGTGCTATTAAATTTGAATATTTTATTTTTTGTAAAATAAATAAGTGGGGTTTTGGTGAAAAACATTAAGTGAATTTTTCCAACAGACAAGTTCTCTCGAGAACAAGCTGAATGGAATAAGTGGGAAATGAAGGATGTTGTCAAAGTAATATATTCGATGAAAATAATAAGCTTCAGGGATCGATTGCAGGATCGGTCGCCAACCAAAGAGAGTTCAGGTCTAACATTTAGTTGGAGTTAAAGCGAGGGTGAAAAGACCCACTCTCTCTGTCCCATTTCCTATCCTAGCTTCTAAAATGAGCTGTGTTTGGTTTTTGGCGTGAAGTAGCTCGAGGAAGAAGGTCTGATTGTTGATCGATCAGATGGATGCAAATCAGGCTAAGATACTGGATTTGGGGATTTGCTCGGGTGCTGCCGCAAGGCAGTCAGTTTCGCCAAGGAGTGCTCATCCTACTCTGGTTTTGACTTTCTATATGATAGGAGGTGCAAATCCAGTGTTTCATTTTCCGTCTTTTCGAATGAAGGAAAATATCGACCAATCTTCCCTAAGGTAAAATTTCAATTCATTTCACATTATGTAAAGTTCATACCATTATATAATTCGTTCATATTTTGTTTTTGCAGAATCTGCAGCTTCAAATAGATTGGTGGCCAACTTCTACTGTAACAGCTAAGGCGATGGAGGGTAAGTTTTGTTATATCAATCCTTTTACAGTGTCTTGAAAAACCATGATTTTCTTTTGAGTGAGTTAATTCTTCTCGTTGCATTACAACTTGTTGTTTCTTGACATTGGACAATGTTGTTGTGCATGTATGCCTTTCTTGCTTAACAAATAGTCCTTGACCTTTGTATTTACACTCTATTCCAGCTAAATGTTCAGTTAAATGTGCAAAGTTATGGCTTGTAGATGTCAATCAGGCGGGATTGGGATGTTTAGAAATACTTGGGCACCTTTGTTAACGGAAAGGAAAATTCTCTGTGGCTATTTCAACCTCTTTCATGAATGCTTATTGTATCAATGCATTCAAAATATTGTGAAATTAAAGATGCTCTGAAGTCTTGACTTGTGAAGACGGGGATCAGTTTGTCACTTATAAGTTATACTGAGAGGCTCGTCTAATTACAGGGAAAGAGGAAGAGAGGTATGGAAGAGACATAGCTTTTCCATGAAGGTATTGTAGTGTGAAGAAATCCAACATGGGGTGTTTAAAGGAAGAAATGTCGATGCAGGACATTTTGTGTGAGCAGACGTGAAAAGAAGAACTATCATGTGACCCTGGAGGTGATACTGGAAAGTGAAAACCCGTCACCACCAGGCGGCTGTGATGATGGTTTTGGTGGTTCAGAGGATGAAGACCTGGTTGGGGTGTTAGATGCACTGTTGCAAGTGGTTTTAGGCATTCAGCAAGCATTGGCCTTGTCATTATGATAATAAAGCTCAATAATCTCAGTTTCAGTAGACTATTAAAACATCTTACTAACTTTAAGCTGCTGGGAGCAAATTTTAATTTGTGTTCGACTGAGCTTTAAAGTTGAATTGCTTTTCTGTAGAGCTCGTTACATCTGCCACCATAAAGTGTTGGTATGGACACGTATAAATTGTCAAGTCATGTCCAAAGAAATTGTGGGTGGTGATATAGTGCTATGAGAACCAGTAAAAGCAGCTTATGAGCTTGTAATTCAATTTAAGCAAGCGCAATCTTGCATCTTCACTGAACTCTAGGTATCCTGAAACTTAACTTTTGACCCAGTTTCGTTTCATAAGTAGGTATTCCTGGTTCAGACTAATTATATACCTCACTGGTTTATCTGCAGTGCATACTTCAGGTGAGGTGTTAAGTTAGCACAAAACTATCAAGTTTTATTTTCACAAAAATGGTGTGCACGGTAAACATGTGCTGTGTACAAATGGAAGTGGTTGTACCAACATCTGACTAGGAAAAACATGCTAGGGAGGGATTGGCTGGACGTGCTTATCAACACACCAACACTGTAACCCCAGAAATTATGAGGACTTCCTTGCAGCAAATTATCATTGGTAAGAGTAATGCCATTGTTATTCCTTAGATATTCCATCCTTATGATCTGCAGTGTGCTGATTAGATATCCTATCTTAATGAACCAGGTTAAATTGTGTAATAGATCTCTTTAAATTATTATGTCAAAGATGAAAACCTCTTTTGATCACTTTTTGTCATTTATTTTAGCAACCTGCCATAATTTATTTTTGTTAAATTGAAAATATACGCCTGGTCGTCTCCCCCATTCCTTTCAATGTAATGGTTGTCACTCTGATCACCTCTTTACAGATGTTTACTTCAAAAGCAAATCAGATTTGTTGTGTGTTTTAGGTTTCAGGTCATTCTCTCTTTGAACCAAATCTGGAAGAGATCGATTGAATGATTTGTAGTGTTTCAATTAAAGAAAGCTAGGAGTTCAAGAATTTCAAATGTGTTGATTTCATGGGTTTGGGATGATTGTTTGAAGTTCAAGTGTGAGGATATTCTCTTCAGATTACATATGATGAAATTGGATTTTGTTATGAAAATTTTGTATTGGGCATCTGTTGATGAAAATTAGGAAGATTTGGGGATGACATATTAGGTATCTCTTTTGTGAGTATTAAGAAGATGATGAAATTTTTCTTTGTAATCAATGTGACAATCAATATTGATTCATTTCCTTTTCTTTGAGGGAAAAGGAAAAAGAAAATGTTCCCTGAAATATTTTCCTTGGTTTTCCCTGCAATCAAACAGGCCCTAAAAGATGCTATATTGATTTTCCATTCATTTGGCTCCTTGGAATAATGATTATTCACTAATTCATAGTTTCCTTTGAAAAAGGAGAAAATTTTACATTAGGAATAATACATACCCCCTCTCTTTCTTTTTCCCTTTCTCTTTCATTAATGTTTTCTCTGAAATTTCTACTGACAAAAGGAAAACATGGTCATCCTATCTCATTTGTCTGTCGTGTCTTCTTACTCGATAAGAAATTTATCAGACGGAATATCTTCTGGATTTTCTTCAAAACATTTGATCGAGATTGGGAAGTGCTTGGGCCTGCCTTCTGAGTCTTCAAAGAATCTTCGTTTCCTGTTCCAACCAATATACATATAGATTAGGCAATAATTATAGGACTGTTTTCATGTATAATTGCAAAGAAATATAATAATTTTGTACAGGGTTGTGTTCTGGTGACTTAATTTGATTTTTACCAAGTACGAGTGTGTACAATATGGTGTGTATCGAATGGTTGGTGGGTATATGTGTGTGTGCGTTCTAGATTTTACGTCAGCTTTAGACTTTCTATTCTTTTACCAATCAAGAAACAGGAAATTAAACTGTAAAATCTTACCAATTCCAGACTCTTCACTGCCATTAAGTGATATGTTAGCCAAGGGACTCGTGGTTATCCATGTAGGTGGATGATAAATACAATTCGCTCCTCCTGTCATTTTCGGAATGAAGTATAAAAGTGGCTGAAAACCGTCGTCGCTGGAAATTGACCCAAGGTCCCCAAAACGCAGTAGTTCGGTTTGGATTATATCCATCTGATCAATAATCACCCCGTTATTAAGCTGCGTCGTGTCACCAAAGATGAAACGCTGATAGTTCTGTGGATATCCATTCCTGTCATAAATCTTTGCTTTAAGATCGTTGAGTGTATCGAATCTCCCAATTTCAACCTCGAAGTCAGGCTCATTGTCTAGGGTTCTCACGCATAACAGAGTACCTTCTTTCAACTCAAAAGCCATGTGAAGTAAGGAACTTTCCTGGATGTTGTAGTCGCTCAAGGTTTTTCCTTCTTCTAATGGAGTACCTGCGAAGAATAGATTCCATTTGATCCGAGGGCTTCCAAGATTGTATTCAATGATCTGATGCTTTAGATTTGCAAGCGTAATGGAGCTCTCTACTTCTAGTGTTACTGAATTTTCATTCATTGTCTTCACAAAGATTTGCATGTTTTTGCCTGATTGGGGAGACAAAAAATAAAAATAAAAAAAATGTCAAGTTATATCTATCATGGAATAAAATGCATGACTGTTAGAAGGTACGAAGAAGAGAAGAAGCCACTGCCACTGCCACTGCCACTGCCATGGCTTTGGCTTCACCTTCACCTTGAGAGAGCGGAAAGTGAGTTAGTTTTTTACTGTTTTGCCTGATTGTCTTCTTTGTTCTTCCCTAAGAGGGTTTTGTTTTATTTATAGCACAAAGGTGTGGGGTCCAGTTGATGTTGAACTCTAATACTGTCCAGTCTTCCATTTGATGTCCTAAGAGGGTTTTGTAGATGTTAAGCCCATGTATTGTGGGTGTCAGGTGTTAAGCCTATGCATTGTCGATGTTATCTTATGTATTTTGTCCTGTCGTGACACACCTTAAACTTGGTTGATGTTAATTCAGTATACTGTCTCAGTCTCAAAATTTATTTAATTATTTATAAATGAGCTTGTCTAAATGGCGAGAAAACCAGCGAGGAGACCAGCGAGGGAGGGGGTGAAACCCTCCATCCCTCTCGAAACTCGCGCATTCCATTCCCTTAGTACAAAATTGTGGGGTTCAGTTGATGTTAACTCTACCCTTTAATTATATTCCATGAAAATATGTCAATTCTAGTGCTTTGCTATGTAAACAAGGGGCTTGTTGTGTCTGCTCACGCTCAAACGCTCAAAATACATTTTCACTCGTGGAATGGAACACCTTTCACACTTGTTTGATACGAAAGTGTAAGGGCTCTCAATGGAACACGGAAGCGTTGCAAGGGAGTGAGTCAGGGTGTAAAAGTTTTGCTCTGCACCTATTGGAAAGGGAGAAGTGTTTTGTTGCTTTATTTATTTTCTCATCATGTCGTAGCCCATAGGACTGATGAAGAACAAAATAAAAGTGTCCTAATCAAGCTCGGAAAATGTTGTGTACAACTCCTAATTTCTGTCTATCATCAGCCTAAATAGTTTCTCTGTAGAAGGTATTGAGTGCAATCTTAGGAATGAAGAAATTCACATAGTTGATTCTTACCATGCATAGCAGATATATGCCATGTAAATTGATTTCCTTCAAGTTATAAATATGAACATAATAGAGGCAAAAACTACTCATGTTTTCAGAGTAAGGCTTTCAATCCTCTCAAACTTTCTCCTATTGTGTGAATTTTTTATGGTATCAAAGCACTGCCCTCGATACTGAATCAAGCAAGCATAGCTGACTCATCAACATCCCTCACTATTTCTGTCTCAACTCTTCATCACCTAATTAATATCATCTCATGTAAATTGAGTACCAATAATTATCTGATATGGAGAATGCAGATCCTTTGGTTGATTTAAGGTATAAAACTTTTTGCGTAGTTAAGAAAAATAACATTTTTGTCTCCATCTTTTAAAGTGTTGACCCTAAAAAAGAAAGGGTTTGTTAAAGTCTTTAGCAGCAAGTTCAGTAATAGTAGATATGGTACATATAAATCGTCTTAAAATTGTTGAAAATACAATTGCTGTAAAGTAAAATAAGAACAAAGTTACCAAATTTTTCTTAGGTTGAGTCGCAGACTAGGTCCCTTTCTTTAAGACGTTTTGTGGTTCTGTCCAAGATTATGTAAGCAGTCTGTAAGCCTCATCGTCCCCAAGATAAAATAGTTTAGAATACATTTTCTATCTCGTTTAGTCACATGCACTTGCTGAAGAACGAAAATATATTCACCCAGTTTCTTTGATATTTTTATCTGAAAGAGAACAATTATTTATAGGCCAATAGAAAGATCCATTTGAGAGAAAACGTAGCTAAATAAGCGGAGAAAATCATGAAAAACGTGGAGAGAAGACTGTGTCTCCTCTAACTCAATCTTGTTCTCTAAAGCAAATAAAAAGATATTTAATATTTTATTTTTCTAAATAAAAGAATAAGTCTCATCTCAATCCGACCCAAGTGCGCGTGTGGAGTGGACCAATATCAGTCTATCTCTTCCCTTCTTCATAAAAGTGGACACCCCTTGGAATTCAAATCCAAGTTCAAAAACTATCCTTATTAACTTCTCAAAAGTAAGTTATATAGAGAATATGATACTAAACAATTTATAGAGAGATTTGAAAGTTAAGAAATCATTTTCCTTTATTTTTGAAAGGGGAATTCTAAATGTCGATGAAATGAGCGAGGAAACTAGCGAGGGGAGTGAGGCGGAGGGAGGGGAACCATTCACCTCCCTTGGAATGCGTGCAAGAAAAGTCGTGCACATCCCGAAGGGAGTGAATGGTTCCCCTCCATCCACCTCACTCTCCTCGCTGGTTTCCTCGCTCATTTCCTCACCATGTAGCCTTACTCTTTTTGAAATTCAAACCAATATCACAACACGTTTAGTGTCGGAAACATTGTCAATAAAATTCACCGGTTTTCGCTGACTCATCATCGTCTAGCGGGTTCCCTACTTCATAAAAAAAAACTTAACTGAGCATAGGGTCATTGGTTAAGCTGCTACTGTTGAATTTTGTTTTAAAAGCAGACATTAAGGGGGTGGGTGCATAAATGGGGTTAGATGTTACTTGCATTGATGTTTGCAAGCAAGCATGTGGTAAGCTCTTACCAGAGGAAGGAAAAAAAAGAGGAAAAGAACAGAGAAGAAGACAATTGAGACTGAATGTAGGCTTTGTTTTAGCGCACATCCATGCATTGGTACCACGCACTGGTACTTAATAACACTGAGACCCTTTTGAATAAAATCCAACACCTCATAGAGTCAGTTCAAACTCCTATGTTTACGCTGAAATTTTCTGCTTTACGACATATAAAAGACTAGAGTTAACATCAACTGTACCTTTGTACCTATTTTTATGGACATCAATTGGACCCCACACCTTTGTGGCAGTGTAAACAAAAAAAAAGGAATATTTGACCCTGGAATCTCTACCCTCTGCCCTTTAAAAACTCAACTCAAAAACCAACACAGTCCCCTGACTCTCCTCTCTCTAGCTCTCTCTCAAGGTGTGTGATGGCTTTGCTTCTCTTGTTTGTACCTTCTAACCATCATGCATTTTATTCAATGAAAGTTATAACATTGACATTTTTTTTTTTTTGGTCTCCCCTAGCCTTCAGTTCCAGGAGGAATTAAAGAAAGAAGACAAACTGGCAAAAGCATGCAAATCTTTGTCAAGACAATGAATGAAAATTCAATAACACTTGAAGTAGAGAGCTCCATTACGCTTGCAAATCTAAAGCATCATATCATTGAATACAATGTAAAAACCCCTCAGATCAAATGGAATCTGTTATGCGTGAGCGACTACAACATTCAAGAAGGTGCTCTGTTATGCGACTACAACATTCAAGAAAGTTCCCTACTTCACATGGCTTTTGAGTTGAAAGAAGGTGCTCTGTTATGCGTGAGAACCCTATACAATGAGCCCGAATTCGAGGTGGAAATTGAGAGATTCAACACACTCAACGATCTTAAAGCAAAGATTTATGACAGGAATGGATATCCACAGAACTATCAGTGTTTCATCTTTGGTGACACGACGCAATTTAATAATGGGGTGATTATTGATCAGATGAATATAATCCAAACCAAACTACTGAGTTTTGGGGACCTTGGGTCAATTTTCAGCGAAGACGGTTTTCAGCCACTTTTATACTTCATTCCGATAATGACAGGAGGAGGGAATAATATTTATTATTCTAAATCTAATCTCCTAGATATCCGACCTGCAGAATAAAAGGATGAGACATCAAGTAATTTTCATTGCAGATTTCAATCAATGAGATCGAGATGCTATATAAGTATGTATACGTACATATGCTGATCTCACGCTATGATTTATCGACAAATATTGTTTATTCACGAGTTTGTGCTTTCGTCCGGAAACTCAAAACTGTTCTCCAAATTCGAGGTAATGGGCCACGTTCACCAAATCACCATTGTCGAAAACAAATATATTAGTCAATTGTGTCGATTGCAAGGGACCTTTCTCACCTTGTTGGTTTAATTTGTGCTCCATGAACACCTCAATCTGACACCTATAGCATAGTGGTCTTTCAAATTCACTTTGAGACCAAAATATAAGATCTTGATATAGTTTAATCAGAATCTATGGAAATTAAAGGACTGGAGTGGTAGACGGCAGAAGAGGAATAGTTTTTTATTTGTTTAGTTTCATCAATATTCGGGTGGTGGTTCATTGCTTTACTTGTCCCACTATAATCTCCCGGCGCTTCAGTCAGACTTGCTGTACGCTATCTCAAACATACTAATAGCATAGAACCTTTCTGGAGATCCAGGTCTACACAGTCAGGTCCACGTTAGGCCAGCCCAATACAATCCATCATCCTAGAGATGCTGAAAATGATCCAATCTTTAGGATGATGAATGATATTGGGCTGGCCTGGCATGGGCCTGGTTGTGCGGGTCTGGCTCTTTAGATTTTCACAATAGTATATACTATGTCGACTAAATATGTCAGACGCAAGTAATTCTAGCCAGTCTTGTTTTGGTGTTTTTACACTTTTTGTCCCTCATCTTTTAAGGGGTAGAAGTGTAAAAAAATAAATCCAAACAAGGCCAAGAAAAGAACAGCAAACAAGGCTAGCTAGAATTTTTGGTCAGACCCTCTCTCATCATTATTTTAGGATTGATAAAAAGCGATTGAGTATAATTAACAAATTTTAAAAAGCTAAATTTAGAAACTAAAGTTGGTAATATTGATGCACTCGTCTATATATTTATTTACTTATTTTGAATACTTATTTTTTGTCAATCTCTCTGTGTTTAACGAATACATTATATATTTGTGTATTTTAGATTTTTTTTTACACAACTTATCATAGTGTTTGATATTTATTGTAAAACTTGTGACGATGATTAGTGTATCTTTGATATTTGTACACAAATGTGAATTGAAGAACTCGTGACTAAAGTTTAGTTTTATCGATAATATTTACTTTTGTTTTTTCATCAAGAAAAAATTAATGCTCACAAACTAGAAAATTTAACTACCAAATTGTTTTTATTGTAAAAAAAATGTAAGTCAGTCTTACATATTTTAGATTGGTGCAACAAAGTCGAAACATTCCAAAATATCCGTGCAACGAAGAGTTGGTGCAACCGAGTCAAATAGTTGAGTGCACATAGTAATTCCCATAATTAATTACGAGGGTATAGAAAATATGTAAAAACAAATTAATAAGATGCATGTAAATAAATTTCTTAAATACATTAAATAAAGCCTAAATACTAATAAATGAAACAAAAATGAAATCAATATATAATTAGAAATCATGGGTGGTCTCTAAAGTCAGTAAATAATTAGAATAATGATAATTAGAAATACCCTCGAAACTTACGAAAAAAACTCATAATTTTTTGAAAAAAACCCTTGAAAAACCATCAAAAAAATGTATTTTTTTCCTTTCGCTCTTTTTCTTTTCATAATTTTAAAAAACTAAAATTTTAAATTGTTTAATAGAGCACAATTTAGAGTATCTTTAACTGAGTAGAAAATAAATAGGTAAAGAGATTGGATTAAACATTTTTTTTTCTTATTGAAATTAGATTTGTTCATCTTCTTAGACGAGGATGAGGTTGTTGCAGGGTTCATTTTGGGAACACCTTTAGGCCCCAATTGTGAGTACATGCAACATGCATCATCTCAATTTCAATGTTTTATTTTAGAATTTTGGAAACATTGCATTTTTGGTGAGGTAGAAGGATACACATAACAAGCTCCACACATTTGTAAACCTACCAATCTATTTTTTTTTTGGAGGAAGAAGGATAACGAACACTGACGATAAAAGTCTACAGTGCATTGGTCTCAAATTGAAATCTAAACCCATTAGAAAACACCTTATTTTTTAAACGAGTAATACTACAATACACTGATATCTTGTTTGTGGCTATTAGGCACTGTAGAATTGCATCAAAATAAGGGTGTGTTTGGTTGCATGGAATCCTATGCCATGAAAATTCACGAGAGGACCACTACATTTTAGGCTAAATTGATATATCACTCCACATCCACCATTTGATTTTGTGATCAATGGTAGGAATGAAAGTTCCTTGAACATGGGAATCACATGCCTTGGGGGGCCAAGGAGTGAGATTCCCATGTTTATAGGACTTTCATTCCCACCATTGATCACAAAATCAAATGGTGGTCAAATGGTAAATGTGGAGTGATATATCAATTTAGCCTAAAATGTAGTGGTCCCCTCATGAATTCCTATAACATAGGATTCCATGCAACCAAACACACCCTAAGTGTCTAAAAACGCTTTTAAACAGCAAGGAGAAAGAGTGCAAGGCAGACATAAAAATAAAGAAATGGTGGAATTTCTCCCCACTTTTCCTCTCCATAAAAACTCTTAAAACTCACAAACCATCACACATCCCTCTCCCACTCTCTCTCTATCTCTTTCTGAAGGTTTTATGGTCTACGTGCCTTCTTCGTTCCCATAACAAGCCGTTATTCACAGAGTGTGAAGTGAAGTGAAGGTGATGACAAAGCAATGGCAATGGCTTCTTCTCTTCTTTGTACCTTCTTCGTCCAGATCAAATTAAAGAAACATCATGCATTTTATTCAATGAAAGTAATAACATAAATTGACTTCTTTTTTTTTGTCTCCCCTAGCCTTCAGTTCCAGGAGGAACTAAATAAAGAAGACAAACAGGCAAAAGCATGCAAATCTTTGTGAAGACAATGAATGAAAATTCAGTAACACTTGGAAGTAGAGAGCTCCACTACGTACGCTTGCAAATCTAAAGTATCAGATCATTGAATACAATCTTGGAAGCCCTCAGATCAAATGGAATCTATTCTTCGCAGGTACTCCACTAGAAAAAGGGAAAACCTTGAGCGACTACAACATCCACCAAAGTTCCTTACTTCACATGGCTTTTGAGTTGAAAGAAGGTGCTTTGTTATGCGTGAGAACCCTAGATAATGAGCCCAACTTCGAGGTGGAAATTGGGAGATTCGACACACTCAACGATCTTAAAGCAAAGATTTATGACAGGAATGGATATCCACTGAACTATCAGCGTTTCATTTTTGGTGACACGACGCGACTTAATAATGGGGTGATTATTGATCAGATGGATATAATCCAAACCGAACTACTGAGTTTTGGGGACCTTGGGTCAATTTCCAGCGACGACGGTTTTCAGCCACTTTTATACTTCATTCCAATAATGACAGGAGGAGCGAATTATATTTATCATCCACCCTGGTGCATACCCACGAGTCCCTTGGCTAACATATCACTTAATGGCAGTGAAGAGTCTGGAATTGGTAAGGTTTTTACTGTTTAATTTCATGTTTTTACATAAACCCACCAAAACAAAACCCTATACAAAACTATGATATTTCTTTGCCATTATACATGAAAGCAGTATTATAATTGTTGCCTAATCTATATGTACATTGATTGGAAAGGAACTAAAGATGTTTTGAAGACTCAGAAGACCGACCCAAGCACTTCCTAATCTCGATTAAATGTTTTGAAGAAAATCCAGAAGAGGTTTCGTCTGATAAATTTCTCTTGGAGAAAGAAGACGACTGACAAATGACACTGGATGACCAAGTTTACCTTTTGTCAATAGAGATTCCAGAGAAAACATTAATGAAAGAGAAAGGTAAAACACTGAGTGAAGGGGAATTTGTATTCTTCCTAATGTAAAATTTTCTAGCTTTTGGAAGGAAACTATGAATTAGTGAAAAATCATTCTTCCAGTGAGCTAAATATATAAAAGGAAAATCAACATACCATCTTTTTAGGGCATGTCTGATTGCACAGGGAAAAGCAAGAAGAATATTTCAGGGAACATTTTATTTTTCATTTTCTTTCAAAGGAAAGGAAAGGAAATGAATCAAATCAATAATGATTGTCACATTGATTACAAAGAAAAATGTTTCATCATCTTCTCAATACTCACAAAAGAAAGAGATACCTAAATATGTCATCCCCAAATCTTCATAATTTCATCAAGAGATCCCCAATGTATATACTAATAATTCTATATGTCGAGGGTTTGGGCGAGGTTTTGGGCGAGGGAAGTGCGTCGTACGCGAGCGGGCTGACGTGGTGAAAAAAAAAAAAAAAAATTGCGAGGGAAATGAAAAATTTGGGCGAAAGAAGAAGAGGGAACTGATTCATTCCCTCTCTCGCTCCCTCTGTCTCTCGCTCCCTTCATCCCCTCTGTCGCTCGCCACCTCCCTCCCCTCGCTCATTTCCTCGCTGGTTTCCTCGACACCTAGAATTACGTTACCCCATTCATAATCGATCTATCTTCTCTCTTCCTCCCATTTCATATGGCCAGAAACTGAGAAGCAGAGAAAAGGAAGTTCAAAGCCTACTCAAAGATCTCACCGTCGTTTTCGACCCCTCTCCCCAAAGTTCACAAGAGCTCAGCCCCTTCAAGCCTTGTCGACTGCTCCGAATAAAAATCTCAAATACTCAGTCCCTCTTTGATTTCATTTTCGACTTTAAAAGCTCAGAAGCTCTCTCTGAAAAAAAGGTAAGTCCCTCAGTGGTGGGTTTCGTTTGGATTTGTTGTGGGTTTCTAGATCTAGGGTTTCTTCTTTGATTTCGTATTGATTTCTGGTGGTGGGTTTGTTGTGGATTTCTAGATCTAGGGTTTCATATCTTCCAGTCTTCTCTGCTCTACTCTACACAACTTGCTTTCACTGCTCTATGAAATTGTTAGGGTTAGGCTTCACACAATTACAACTTTGTTAGGATTCACACAATTGCATTTAGTTTACCCACAAGTTCTTAGATACGACTTTTTGTATGAAATTGTCTTGATTTTTCATATTTATGGTTTCATCAAATTTGATCTCAAGCTATGTTCGATCACGGAGAAAAGGAATCGGTGCCCTTGTGCCAGTCATTTTTCCTTTTCTGAATGCATTGTTGTAGGGTTCTTCTCCTAGCGATTAGACTTTCAAATTTGAGTTGTTTGGGAACACCCTTATCCCTAATCATCTCTCCACAATTTGAGTTTTTTTCAAAAATTTGAATGTGGAGGCTTAATTTTGTTCTGGTGTGGTATGGTGGGATGGATGGATCAATCACACATCAATACCCCCACAGACACCCATTAGTCCAACATCAACAACTACACAATTATTTGTTGAATCATTGCTTTTCAAATTTAAAAATCTTTGCATGCTTGCTTCATTGGTTAGAAATGTCAATTCATTTTTTTTTTTACCATTAGTCCAACATCAACAACTACATTTACCAAGTATTTTGGGAAATACGGAGAGATAATTGATTCTGTGATAATGAAGAATCGATTCACGGGGCAACCGAGGGGATTTGGGTTTGTCACTTATGCTGATCCTTCTGTTGTTGACAAGGTTATTGAAGAAACCCATATCTTCAATGGTAAACAAGTAAGTGCGTGCTTAACTGCTTAGTTTGATATCAGTTATTATTGTTGTTCGGTTAATTTGTCATGTTGCTGCATTATAAAATTAATGACTTACAGCAATATGATTGGTCCATCTTAGTTCATAATTAATTTCCTCATTTCTTAAAATGATATAGGATTTAGTTCATGTAATCGCAAAAAATGAAGTGAATTTTGTTTTGGAGTTTCACATTAACATGCTATTGTATGCAAGGAATATTTATGGAAACAGAATGAATGTCGAAGAAACACTATTATTTATCCCTCAAGTGAATTCCAATTTTGTTTAAATTTTTATGGTGAGAATATTTGTAGTTTCAGTGTTCATATCTGTAGTTTTTTCCTACTTGAACTGTAAATTAGTTGAACCTGCCACTAAGGTCCTAGATTTTTTTTGTTTAATTTCAGTGTTCATGTGGTTTTGTTTTTTTGTTTTTTCATTTCATTTCTGTTTTGATTTCTGCTTATCATCTCCCTGTGATTAACCATTGTTGTTGTTATAATGCAAATAAAATTAAGGCTTAAAAATCTTTAGCCTTTTATTTGTATTGCTTTGTTGGAGCACATGGGCTAAAGCCGTGTACGTCTATGTATGCTTCATGTTTCTTATTGTGTTCTTTGTTTGTTAAATTAGGAATCCTATCCAATAGTTAATTTCTTGTTATCTCTTTCTGTCTCTTCTTTAGTGGAGCTGCTTTACTTGTGGAAGCTGCAGACATGGGTGATGCAGATGCTCAATATGAGCTGGGTTCTCGTCTAAGAGTCGAGGTTTGTCTCTTCTATATTTCCCTTCTTGTTTTAATCAGTAAGATGAATTTATTCAGAAACAAAAACTAGGATACAATATGCCTACCAGATAATAAAAAGCAACAGCAAATACAACAAAAGCACACATTTCAAACACATTTATAAGAATAGAAGCTTTTTCCATATGACTATGTATTTCTCAAAATAAACCCTTAAAACTCTTCAAAGACTCTGCACTAGCCGTAGAGGAACCTCTTGGGACTTTTCCTCATAGCAAAGAGTATTGCATTGAATTGACAAGGGAAAATACAAACAAGTTGCAGAAGTGAAATCCATGAGATTCTTATATGTATGATGTTCATGTCTGACATTTTTTTTTTTTTTGGCAAAGGATATGGTAGATTCATCCTTGTATGAATTCTATGAGATATTCAAGCCGTTGTAACACTGATGTAAATTCATTAGTTGTTTCATAAAAGTTCAAGAATTCATACTTATATTTGTTGTTTCATACTTATATTCATTAGTTGTTTCATACTTATATTAGTTGTTTCATAAAAGTTCAAGAATTCATTAGTTGTTTCACTGAGCATACTTATATTCATTAGTTGTTCCATTATAATCTGTGACTTCAAATGAGATTCTTTTATATTTCAGCTTCCTATTTAGTGTCTATGCAGGGTGTTTGATTCACATGAGAGTTGAGCATTCATGCTTTGCACACTGACTGCTTTCCAGAGAATATCAACACCTCTTCTTTGTCTGGTTTGAAGAACATACGGGGAATTATTGTCAGAGAGTTCATTTGATGCTGTAGTTGGGGATAGCAGGAATGGCATGTTCTGTTTTCTTGCAAGTAATTAGACGTCCACTGAATTCAGCTAATTGTATTAACAATTGGCAGATTTTGCTCTGTTTTTTTTTTCAGTGCATGTTAGAAAAAATTGCCACTTCTTCAGAAATATTGATATGATTGTGATTCTTATATGTTATGATGACATGCATGCATAGATGGATATATATATATAAGAGATATCCTAGCAAATAAAAGTGGAATCTGGAACAAGTTTTCTGAATTATGGATCAGTTCTTCAATTGGATTAGAAAGTTTAGAAGTTTTACATAAGGCTGCTGACCTTTATACTTCAGAGATTGCAGATTTGGAAATTTCTAGAAATACTTCAGTTCGTTAGAAGTTGTACATTGTTACCAGGTTTACTCGCTTCAGGGAGCATCGGTTTCATCCCTCGTTAGATAAGACGAGGCGTTTTTACCCTCATGTAAACAATATGGATGGATTCTTTGTGGCCAAGGTATCACTATAACCCGATCTTCTATGTATTTATTAAATGTAAACTAATTTTTGGTTTTTTATTATTATTCTCATAAACATAAGCCTAAATGTATGTGGAACTTGTATTATATATACTAGCGTTTACACGCATGGCTTGCACGGGCTCGGTCGCTTTAATTGCATAAGACATTTTGAATTACAAATGAAATATATGCAAAAGAAGTGGGAGAAAAGGAAATTCCCATCAAGAGAGGAGATTGCAAAAGCCAGGTAAAGTACATTTCAACAAGTGAAATATATGCATAATTGTTTAAATTGAACATCAATAATTTTTTATTTTTATGTTTGTTGGTGATTTTCAGAGAAGCGAAAAGGAGAGCTTTTAACAAGCAAAATAAGGCCAATGCGAAAGCTGAATGAGAAAGGAGGCATGACCAGACAAAGCTGATTGACAACCATCGCGGCAGTAGAGTTCTTTTATGCAGTGAAATAGTGAAATTTTGATATTTAAGTTCATAGCGCATATCTGGTTAAAAGTGTGAACATATCTTTCCTCTGCAAAATACATCTGCCTGCCTGGACTCTTGGTAGTCTGAAAATTTTGAAAGTTCTGTAAGCATGTTCTTCAGTTGAAATTGTACAAGACTTCACTTCATACCCGTGTCTGATATAACTTATGTATCGGGAATACTTTCCTTATTTATTCTAGTGGATGAATTTTGAGTTTCTTCCAGTAATTTTTCAGTCAACATTGCTCAGGTTTTTTGCGACTCTATCAAGTGTTATGATGTCTTAAATATTAATGTACAACTTGTTCAATCCCAAGTTTCACAAACTCTAGGATTATGATTTATAAATACTTAAAGCTGAGATTATGTTGTTGCAGCAACAACACTGTTGATTTCGTAAAAGTTCAGTTAATTTGCAAGATACACTCGTCATATTCTTATTGTGAGCCTGCAACTATTGCATTTTCTACTGGTTTATCCATGCCAAATAATTACATAGATGAGGAAACATGTGTACTGATTACAATGGTGATCGACTGGTTGAACATAAAAACAGTGACAATCGAAGTGCCTATTTGTTTTCCCAGGTCACAGACCTACTTGGTCCTTGCAAGAACAACATTCACTAGCCAATGTTGATTCAATTGAATTCAATTTCTAAACAAATGGAATCACTTGAGACTCCAAGCAAGAAGGTTTTATTAGCAGGCAGTATAATGTTCATTCATTCAAGACTACAGTGTTAGGATAGTGTCAACTAATCTAGTGCGCATCCAGTTAATTCACAAGTGACCTAAGCACTAGATGCTACTCTCCCAAAGATGACACATTAATCCATCAAATTCTAATACTTCTGGTCGATGACAATCTCGAACCAAACCTGGAATAAAGGAGAATAGCATGCTTCTTGGCATGTAGAATCCTTTCAAACAATGGGTCTGAGTATAAACTAAGATATTACAGCAACCAAATGAACCTATTCAATCTAAATTGGGTTTACTGAATATCCTGGATAAACTAAAAGACAGATCACATCATACCTTACAATTAACTAAAATGGGTTTCAGACAAGTTCGTATGAAACTGGTCAAGTGAAAGGTTACTGTCAAACTACCACTACCTTCTACAAACTGCAGCGAAATATCAACATGCCATACTACAAGGCAAACTAGATGGAGAATGGTTCTCAAAATTTTAACATCTCAGGAAAACATATCTATGTCAACTAAGGTGCTACAAAGACACTAAACTCTTCTGATAGAGAAACTAAAATAGTCGTAACAATGCTAATTTCTTAATGTCAAACTAAAGTAAAAGATAATCCCCAGTCTAGCAAACTAACATTCCAAAAACACAGTTACAGAAGCTGGCCAAAGTGCCCAACTCAGCAAGGGAGTGCATCATGAACATAGATTATCTAGCAACATGCTGATCTTCTAGAACTCTTCTGCAGTTTGCAAAGACACTACACATCGCCAAATAAGCAGTTAAACTAGACCAAATGCTTCTAGAGAGCTTTCTACCTTGAATATGGTTGGTATCAGCTATTGTAGGATTTCTATCTCGAATAAGGATGATATCGGCTATTGCCAGCATAACCAGTTCTACTTCCATGTAATCCACCTGCTCCACCATAACTAGGGCCAGAGCCAGATTCAAAACTACCACCATAGCCAGATCCATAATTTCCATAACTTTCAGGTCCCCTGCAATAACCACCCAATCCACTTCCTCCATATCCCCCACCAAACCCCCCATTACCATATGAACCAAAGCGGCCAGAATAGCTACCAACAGAAGATTCTTCACTGTAAACACCTAAGCCACCACCACCAAAACTACCAAAACCACCACTAAAGTCACTAGAACCACTGCCATATCCACCGTAACCACCAAGCCTACCACTTCCTAGACCTCCTGGTGCCCTAAAGGGCCCAGGGCCAAATTCACTGCCGCCAAAGCTACCGTAAGTATCACCATACCCACCAAAACCATCACCAAAAGTCCGAGCCCTAGAATCTCTACCAAATGCAGTAGCAGGGGGTGGGTTTCCAACTTTCTTTGGCTCTGCTTTCTTAATCTCCACCTGCAACAAAGCAATTAAGTTAAGCTGGGTATTGCATGGTGTTAGAAGGTTGATTAATAAAATTTATTCATATGTAACAATTCTCTAAACAGTGAACAAACGAATACTTCGTGCTTTGGGTGGGTAAATAAATTGCAATACAGAACATTTTGGTAATTTTGTATATGAACCTTTGACAGTTCCTTGAAAAACAATCGCAGCACACTTACCTGGGAACCCATCATATCAATCATGTTTCCATTAACCAACAAATCATCCACGACTTGCTCATTGTCAAAGACTATAAAACCAAAGCCTCGAGAGCGGTTTTTCGCATGATCGCGTATAATCTGGTGTTCCACCACTTCTCCATACTTTGAGAAAAAATCCTTGAACTCGTCTGATCAGTAAATCATGAAATTAAAACACATAAGAAGTTTACCATGATACTATTTCATTGCTTAAAAAACACAATAAGTTACTCCAACTATGTCTTTTGGACATCTTTTGAAAGATACCTTCAGTAACTCAGGTTGGCACTCCACCAACAAAAATCTTCTTGGTTTTGAAGTCCTTGTTCTGCGCGGATCCTTTTGGGATGGTTCTTTTAATCTCCACCTGCAATTTAAAAATCATTATTGCATACAACCGAGTTTGAATGTCAATTGATTCCAAACCAAATATTTGCTTATTTCACAAATATTCTCACCATAAAAATTTAAACAAAATTGGAATTCACTTGAGGGATAAATAATAGTGTTTCTTCGACATTCATTCTGTTTCCATAAATATTCCTTGCATACAATAGCATGTTAATGTGAAACTCCAAAACAAAATTCACTTCATTTTTTGCGATTACATGAACTAAATCCTATATCATTTTAAGAAATGAGGAAATTAATTATGAACTAAGATGGACCAATCATATTGTTGTAAGTCATTAATTTTATAATGCAGCAACATGACAAATTAACCGAACAACAATAATAACTGATATCAAACTAAGCAGTTAAGCACGCACTTACTTGTTTACCATTGAAGATATGGGTTTCTTCAATAACCTTGTCAACAACAGAAGGATCAGCATAAGTGACAAACCCAAATCCCCTCGGTTGCCCCGTGAATCGATTCTTCATTATCACAGAATCAATTATCTCTCCGTATTTCCCAAAATACTTGGTAAATGTAGTTGTTGATGTTGGACTAATGGTAAAAAAAAAATGAATCGACATTTCTAACCAATGAAGCAAGCATGCAAAGATTTTTAAATTTGAAAAGCAATGATTCAACAAATAATTGTGTAGTTGTTGATGTTGGACTAATGGGTGTCTGTGGGGGTATTGATGTGTGATTGATCCATCCATCCCCACCATACCACACCAGAACAAAATTAAGCCTCCACATTCAAATTTTTGAAAAAAACTCAAATTGTGGAGAGATGATTAGGGATAAGGGTGTTCCCAAACAACTCAAATTTGAAAGTCTAATTGCTAGGAGAAGAACCCTACAACAATGCATTCAGAAAAGGAAAAATGACTGGCACAAGGGCACCGATTCCTTTTCTCCGTGATCGAACATAGCTTGAGATCAAATTTGATGAAACCATAAATATGAAAAATCAAGACAATTTCATACAAAAAGTCGTATCTAAGAACTTGTGGGTAAACTAAATGCAATTGTGTGAATCCTAACAAAGTTGTAATTGTGTGAAGCCTAACCCTAACAATTTCATAGAGCAGTGAAAGCAAGTTGTGTAGAGTAGAGCAGAGAAGACTGGAAGATATGAAACCCTAGATCTAGAAATCCACAACAAAACCCACCACCAGAAATCAATACGAAATCAAAGAAGAAACCCTAGATCTAGAAACCCACAACAAATCCAAACGAAACCCACCACTGAGGGACTTACCTTTTTTTCAGAGAGAGCTTCTGAGCTTTTAAAGTCGAAAATGAAATCAAAGAGGGACTGAGTATTTGAGATTTTTATTCGGAGCAGTCGACAAGGCTTGAAGGGACTGAGCTCTTGTGAACTTTGGGGAGAGGGGTCGAAAACGACGGTGAGATCTTTGAGTAGGCTTTGAACTTCCTTTTCTCTGCTTCTCAGTTTCTGGCCATATGAAATGGGAGGAAGAGAGAAGATAGATCGATTATGAATGGGGTAACGTAATTCTAGGTGTCGAGGAAACCAGCGAGGAAATGAGCGAGGGGAGGGAGGTGGCGAGCGACAGAGGGGATGAAGGGAGCGAGAGAGGGAATGAATCAGTTCCCTCTTCTTCTTTCGCCCAAATTTTTCATTTCCCTCGCAATCTTTTTTTTTTTTTTTTCACCACGTCAGCCCGCTCGCGTGCGACGCACTTCCCTCGCCCGCTCGCGTGCGACGCACTTCCCTCGCCCAAACCCTCGACATATAGAATTCTTTTTCATAACAAAATCCAGTTTCATGTAATCTGAAATAATATCCTTACATGCATTCTGCAAAAGAAATTCTTCAAAATCAGCAACACTTGAACTCCAAACAATCATCCCAAACCCATGAAACCAACAGATGTGATTGGACTTGTCAGTAATCATCATGAAATAATCACACAATTAACTATACGCCCATTTTAGGGAGCGATGGAGGGCCCAAAACAGCCCCTCCTCGAGATGCGCATTAACTAGTTCAACTACCCTCAAAAGGCAATTTCGTTATTTAGAACATATCCAATCACTTTTTAACTTGACATGATGAGTCTCATTAGCGGATTTGGAACAAAACTTT
Organism: Berberis thunbergii; assembly: GCA_003290165.1. Lineage (NCBI taxonomy): Eukaryota > Viridiplantae > Streptophyta > Magnoliopsida > Ranunculales > Berberidaceae > Berberis > Berberis thunbergii. Next base: position 91,892 of record QNQO01002152.1, on the reverse strand, counting down.
TCAATTGGATCCAACATCTAACAATATTGTCACTAATGAAAGCATAAAAATAACACAACATTTTGACGTCACCTACTCTCCCTCCCTCTCCTGCTCGAAAGCAACCTAAATAAAGCCTCTCACTCTCTCTTCCTGGTTCGTTTCATTGAAACGTTTGAGAGGGAATTACGTTTGTTCAATTCATCTCTATCTCTGTTCTTGTTCATAAACACAATTTTTTTTCAATCCGATTCAATTCCCAGAAGAGCCAAAACGGACGAGCAGTAATTCAACTTGAAAGAAATTCAATAAACATACAAGTTTCTTTTTGCAAAACAATTAGCTTTTGCTCGATTTCTATTGAGGTTTAGAGCTTTCATTTTATTGAACTGTAGATTCAAATTCAAGAAACGTAGACCAAGACCCTATCACTCTTCTATCGAAGGGAGGGACTTAAGCTTCACTTCTTCTTTCAATTCATCTCTGTTATTTTTCATTCGAATATGTTTATTTTTAGGGTTTTTGTTTGATTATTTTGGTGAATTGGAAGGAGACAGATAAGCTTACCAAGTAAAAGCGACAGATATTTAAGAATTTGCTCACATAGTTGTTGTTTGATGGAAACGCCTGAAATTCGAAGTTCAAACGCAAAATAGCCAAATCAACTAAAGAAAGCAGGTTTTGATGGGAGTGGAAAAGTGTCTAGAAAGTACGACATCTCTTGGTTACGCAAATTTTCATGGAAATTTGCTAAGATGAAAAGCCAAAGCTTCGACTTGACCTTGAAAACAATTTATAAAGTCAAAATACGAAGGCAAAGCTCGTGATCGAGAGGGAAACACAATTACGGTAGATATTTTAACAATAACAAACCAAAAGAACTGATTTTGTGAGAATGATGTTCTGTCTTTCTCATTGTTATTCTGCTGTTTATATACAAGCTGATCACCAATATTAGCCAACTCTTAACCAACCTAATAATCTGCTAATCTTCCTTAAAGATGTTATACAATATTGACCCAATAAGCAGCCTTCATAAAAATAATATTTAGTTCCTTAAATACAGTATTCACATGATCAAGAAAATATTCTCAATATCATAATCAAGAGAATATTCTCAATAGCATAAACAAGAGAATATTCACAATATCTTAATACCCCCCTCAAGTTGGTGCACGGAGATCTCGTATGCCCAACTTGTGAAGTAGATACTCATATTGTCGTTTGCCCAACGTTTTGTGAAAATGTCAGCGAGTTCTGCATTGGATGGGACAAAGGTGGGATAGATATTTCCGGCAACAATGTCATCACAGACAATCGACCTCAATATGTTTTGTCCGTTCACGAATACGAAATTTTGAGATATATGGAGAGCCGCCTGACTATCACAATGAAAAGACATATGACGTGTATGGGGCATCCTGAGGCTAGCTAAAATAGCTTTTATCCATTTCAACTCACAAGCAGTAATAGCCATAGACCGGTATTCCGCCTCTGTGGAGGAACGAGATATTGTATGTTGTTTCTTCGTCTTCCAAGATACAATCGAATCCCCAAGAAACACCAACCAACCAGTGAGGGACCTCCTAGTCAAAGGGCATCCGACCCAGTCAGCGTCACACCACCCATGTAACTGCATATCACACTTACTACTCAAATGTATACCTTGACCTGGATTACCTTTTAAGTACCGGACCACCCACAAAGCAGCTTCCCAGTGGTCCGCTCGAGGACGCTGCATAAATTGAGATAAAACATGAACACTATAAGATAATTCAGGTCGAGTAAAACACAAATAAATTAGTCGCCCCACCAAGTGACAGTAAGGCTTCGGGTCAACGAGTTCTTGACTCGTGGACAAGGCAAGTCGATGATTCTGTTCCAATGGAACCGCCGCGGGCCTTGCCCCTAACAATCTGGGCTCAGGAAATGATGTCAAGCTCGTATTTGCTTTAACAAAGTACAAACCCATCTGGTCCGCGTGCCACTTCGACCCTCAAGAAATACTTTAAAGGACCCAAATCTTTCACGTGGAAACAAGAATTGAGGTAATCCTTGAATTTCTGTATATCAACCGGATGACTCCCAGAGATGATAAGATCGCCGACATAAACAAGAACACTGAGCTGAACCGCACCTCTTTGTAGAGTAAACAAAGAATAATCTGAATAAGATTGCTGAAAACCATATATCTTCAAAGCAGTTGATAGTTTAGCGAACCAACACCGGGGTGCCTGCTTTAGCCCATATAATGATTTCCTAAGCTTGCACACCTTCCCAAAAGTCCCCACCTGAAAATCGGGTGATAGTTTCATGTATACCTCCTTCGTAAGGTCACCATGTAGAAATGTATTATGGACATCCATCTGATGAACTTCCCAATTCATGGCAGCCGCAACGGCAAGAAATACGCCCACTTTAACCATTTTGGCTACTGGAGCAAATGTCTCTGTATAATCAATTCCTTCAATTTGATGGTTCCCAAGAATAACCAACCGAGCCTTCAATCGCTCAATGGTACCGTCAGAATTATATTTGATCTTGTATACCCACTTGCATCCTAGAGCTTTCTTTCCTAGTGGCAACTCTACTACAACCCAGGTTTCATTAATCTCAAGAGCGTCAATTTCTCGTCGCATGGCATCCCTCCAGCGTCTGTCTTTTACGGCCTCAGAATAGCACACAGGTTCTCGTTCTCCTGTCAAGGCTGCAAGAAAATGTCTATGTCGCACAGAAAAATTATCACAATTCACATAGTGTGCTATAGGATAGGGTGTACCTGAGGAATGTCGTGGTACGGGTGATGCTGATACGGATGGACTCATTTTCCGAATGGTATGAGTAACATAGTCATGGAGTCGAACCGAGGCTTGCCTTCTGCGTTGACCCCTGCCCAACATATCTTCTAGAAGTTTATCTAGGTTGTCCTCCTGGTTCACACAAACTGATAGCCCAGCAGCCCCATCCGATGCACATGCCGACTGCTCAGCAGCCCCATCCGATGCACAGGCGTAGATATCTCCTCAAAGTCCTCGTGAACAGCCCGGACATTAGGCAGGCCATCGTGGTATAAATTAAAATTATCTGAAAAGGAAAACTCCTTCCGAGAACACAACATCACGAGAAACAAAGAAATCTCGTTTCTCCAAGTCATACAAACGCTACCCTTTTTTTCCATAAGGGTATCCAACAAAGACGCACCTGCGACTTCTACTTGCAAACTTATCCTTTGTCTTCACATGCGCATAACACAAGGACCCCAAAATGCGCAAGTGATCGTAAGTGGGTGTGTTGCCATATATGACACTATAGGGCGTTTTCCCATTCAAGACCAAGGAAGGAGTCCGATTTATCAAGTATCTAGCCATCAACACATACTTTCCCCAAAACTCAATAGGAAGAGAGCCCTGAAAACGCAGCGCCCTAGCTACCTTCAAAATATGTTTGTGTTTCCGTTCAACCCACCCATTTTGTTGAGGTGTTCTCGCACAAGACGTTTGAAAAACAATCTCATGATCAAGAAATTATTGTCGCAAACAAGTGAATTCAGTGCCGTTATCATTTTGCAAAATTTTAACTGCTTTATCAAATTGTCTCTCAACCATCGAGAAAAACATTTTAAAGGTATGAGAGACCTCTTTCTTATCAACAAGTAAATAAATCCATACAGCACGGGAAAAATCATCAACGATGGTCAAAAAATAAGAAGCACCACAAGAGGAAGTTGTTCTATAAGGTCCCCATAAATCAGTGTGAATAAGTTCAAAAATAGTCGAAGCTTTATGTTCACTAACAAGAAACTTATCTCTACTTTGCTTTGCCCTTTGAAAGACATCACAATTTTATTCAAGCTATTTTTCCTTTCACTAAGACTTACTTCGGGAACTAACTTTGTTACTTGCAGAGATGGATGACCTAGTCGTTTGTGCCACAGATCAAGAGACACCACACTATTGGCCTTCATTGTGTGAACCCGTGGCAGCCCTCGGAAGTAATAGAGTCCATTTCGTCTTTCACCCGAACCAATCAGCATCCTCGAAGTGCGGTCCTATATAACACACAAACCATTGGTGAATTGGACAAAACAGTTATAGTGATCAGTCAATTGTGACACAGAAATTAAATTGCAAGTTAGCCCTGGCACATAAAGGACATTTTTCAAAGACAAATTTCTGTCAAGAATGGTCGTCCCCTCTTTAGTGGCGATAGCGCTACTCCCATCAGGCAATCCCACGGGGCATTGAGTAATCTCCCTTAAGTCACGGAGATCCCCGATCGTGCCAGTCATGTGATTCGAAGCTCCCGTGTCAATAATCCAAGGCTTACTAGTCATCTTATTGGTCGTTGCGGGTTTTGACCCACCACTACAAGAAATCTATCTTTTACCAACAAAATTATTGCTACGAAAATTGATTTCCTTGTTAATATTATAGCATTGTCAACGAATAAAAAATTTCCTTGAAAAAGCCATAAACTTGTTACTGTTTTCCAACAAAATATATTTTGTAGGAAACATTCCTTGTTAAATAGGTGGCGGGAAACATTCCCTCCAAACCCAATATTTCGCTAAATTGATTTAACAATGAAATTATTTTATGGCCACAAAATACTTGTTCCTTGGTAATTATGGCATCATCTGAAATGAAATATTTTGTTGCTAAAGAAGACTAATTTTAACAACAACTAACTTTCCTTGTTAATGAATATTAAATCTTATTGGTCCCTCTTTAGTAAGGAAATATGTTTTCCTAAACAATAATCACATTATTAATAATGATTCAGATCGTTGATAATGATTGATAATTTTTTTCATTAGGTTTTTTCTTGTTAAAGCTCATTTATTAATTTATAGCAACAAAGTAATATTTCGTTGAGAATTGTCACACTATTGGCAACGTTTTTTTATTTTGTTGGAAACAATATATTTTTTAATGAAATCTTTGTAGCTATAAAATAAGATTTTGTTGGTAATTATAACATTGTTCGTAACAAATTTTTTTTCTAGGTAAAAACTGATAATATTTTCATGAAAATTTGTTTCTCATGAAAGTTCACTAACTATGTTATAGCGACATGTCATTATTTTGTTGGAAATTGGTATACTCACTACAAAAATGTTTTAGTTACTAACAAATTTTATTTTCCTTGTTAATATGTTACTATTTCTAACAAAAATAAATTTCATTGAAAAAACAATAGAGTTGTCACTTTTTGTAACGAAATCTATTTTGTTGGCAACTTTTCTTTGTAAAGAGATGGCGAAAAATATTTATTCCAAAACCAATTTCCCACCAACATTATTTAGCAACAAAATATTTCTTTTTCAACGAAATTTTAATTTGTTGGTTATAATGACGTCATTTACAATAAATTATTTCATTGCTAATAAATATTAATATTATTGACAAACATTTTCTTAGTAAATGCACTATAACACTTGTTCGTGTCTCTTGAACAATGAAACTAAATTTTCTCTAGTTAATTACCACGTTATTGCAACGATTTATTTGGTTACTTATAATGAATTTTTTTTCATGAAATTTTTTTATATTTAAAGCTCCTAGCTTCTTTATAGTGGAAAAATATCAATTCGTTGAAATTTTTTATTAGTAGCATTGAAATAATTTCATCTGAAAAATCAAATAAAATTTATTTAACAATACAACATTATTTTACTGTTAATTATAATATTAATGGTAACAATTTATTTCGTTGCTAAATATTGATAAAATTTCCATGAACATTTTCTTATTAAGGTTCATTTTCTTATTTACAACAATTTAATTTTATTTCATTGGGGATATAACCAATTTCAATAACATATAACATTGAAATGCTATTACTATTTTGTTGCTAATTATAATGGTGTAACTGTGAAATTTTTTTTCATTGCTAAAAGTGGTAGATATTTAACATAAATCTTATAATCGTGAAAATATTTAGTTTTAATTTATAGTGACGAAATATTATATATTGGTCTCTATTATATACGTTGCAATGGTTTTTTTATTGCAAAAAATAAGTAATTTGATTTAATAAGCTATAAAGTTGTTTCACGCAACACAATTATTCAAATAGCTCAATTGGTAAATATTGCAACAGATTTTACTATAAGTCAGGAGTTCGATTCCCGTTGAGTCTAAAAATAAATATATTATATATGGAATTCCATAGTGGGGTCTTATCATCAAGAGTGGTGTCCTTAGAGTTTGGGAGGTAGTGGGTGATGTCCTGAGAGTTTGGGACCTAGATTAGGTCGTCTCTTAGACAACTTTAATATATCATTTTTTTATTGAAAATAATTTCCTTAGTAATTGGTAACGATACCGATGAAAACTTTTGTTGATATTCATGCATTTTACCAACGAAAAAGTTCTATGATAAAGGTTGTTACCTTTGCCAATGACAATTTTTCTTGATGATTTTAAGATTTTTAGAGAAAATTTTTGTAGGTAAATAAAATAGTTCTTGCAACAAACAATTTGTTGGTAACGATATTTGATTTTTACCAACGAATTTCCTTGATAGTTGTCAATATTACCAACAAAATATTTTCTTGACTTAGCATCCCTTTTACAAACAAAAACTGTAATTCCTTAGCAAATACCTTTAGCTACGGGGATGCCTCCAGGAACCCACCAACGAATTTTTTTTCTTGTTAAAAGTAGTTTTCAACAAAATTTTGAGTTTTGTCAAGGACATTTTTTCTTGAAAAATGCCTTAATTGTTGTAGTGCACCTAGCATTTGGAGAAGCGTCTGCCACTGATCAGTATTCAGTCCGGGCAGTGGAGATGAATCTGTCTCAGTCACTCCTGCCCTAGCAGAATCGGTCTGAGCGGCATTGGCACGATGCATACCCTTGGTTCCTCGGTCACTACCTCGAACACTTGACTGTCCTCTTCCACGACCAGCACCAACACTTTTCCCATCACTTCAGGGTCTATCACCCCACCACTCTAGATATCCGTGCAAAGCAAAACAACTTTCAGATTCATGCCCCGTCCTTTTACAGTGGGAACACACCGTACTAGATTTATCTCTTCCGTCGGATCGGGTTCATGTGGCGAGGGCCAGGATTTCTCCTCGTTCTTCCTTGTCGCGAGCGATTTTCTTTACTCGCTCCTCTTGGATGAGAATTGAGTATACCTTGTTCATGTTTGGCAACAGATCTTGAGCCAATATGTTGGATCTCACCGTTCCATACAAATTTTCATCCAAACCCATAAGAAACATATGTACTTTTTCTTCTTCCCGTTTTTTCTCCAAAATTGAAACGAGATTGCAGGTACACTTCCCGCACTTGCATGTCGACAATTGTTCGAAATTACCCAGTTCATCCCGAAGTTGCTTGAGTCGCCCATAGTAGTCCATTATGGTCAGACCCTTCTGTTTGCAATCTGCAAGATCGAATTTTAGTTGTTGAATCCGCGATCCGTTAGTAATGGAGAATCGATCATTGATGTCATTCCAAAAGTCTTGCGCTATTTCCACATGAGAGATAGTGGAGCGTAGCGTAGATTCGATGGTATTTCGGATCCAGGACACCAAAAGCGAGTTGATAGTCCACCCGTCTTCGAGGTCTCCTGACTAATCGCCATGTTGTGTGATAGTTCCGTCAATGAACCCGAATTTCTTCCGGGCCCTCAAGGTCGTTCGAAACGAACGAGCCCATTCATCATAATTGCCCCATTTCAATTGAACCTGAGTAATTGAAAGTCCGGGATTATCAAGGGAAGTGATGTCGTAAAGTGAAATCGTCTTTCGAGTTTCGCCGGTAGGGACGTCGCCACCAGCCATGATCGGTGTTTAATGGCTATGGCTCTAATACCATAACAAATCAAACCAAAAGAACTGATTTTGTGATAATGATGTTCTGCCTTTCTCATTGCTATTCTGTTGTTTATATACAAGCTAATCACCAATATTAGGCAACTCCTAACCATCCTAATAATCTCCTAATCTTCCTTAAAGATGTTATACAATATTGACCCAATAAGCAACCTTCCTAAAAACAATATTTAGTTCCTAAAATACAGTATTCACATGATCCAAAAAATATTCTCAATAGCATAATCAAGAGAATATTCTCAATAGCATAATCAATAGAATATTCACAATATCTCAATATATTTGATGCAGTGTGTGTGAAGGCAAAGATTTGGAGGAAGACTGAAATTCCCTCAAATGAGCTGTGTTTGGTGTTTAGGGGAAGTAGCTCGAGGAGGAGGTATCGGTTGTTGATCAGATGGATGCAATACATGCTAAGATACTGGATTTTAGGGATTTGCTTGGGTGTCACTGCGAGGCAATTTCAACAAGGAGTGCTCATCCTACTCTGGTTTTGACTTCCTATATGATAGGAGGTGCAAATCAAGTTTTTCATCTTCCCATCTTTACGGATGAAGGAGAATGTCAGACCAATCTTTCGTAAGTTCCGAACACTTAAAATTCATTCACATTATATAAACTTAGAATTCATTCACATTATATAAACTTCGTACCATTATATAATTCGTTTATTTTTGGTTTTTGCAGAAACTGCAGCTTCAAATACATTGATGGAAACTTCTAATGAGTGGCTACGGCGATGGAGGGTAAGCTTTGTTTATCAATCCTTTTACAGTATCTTGAAAATCGGCGATTTTCCTTTTAGTGAGCTAACTTGATGCATTACAACTTCTTGTTTTTTGACATTGTAAAATTTTATGCTTTAAACAATGTTGTTGTGCATGTATGCCTTTGTTGCAAAGTTATGGCTTGTAGATGTCAGTCAGGCGGAATTGGGATGTTTTCAAATACTTGGGTACCTTTGTTAATGGACTGGAAAATTCTCCGTGCCTGTTTGAACCTCTTTCATTAATGCTTATTGTATCAATGCACTCAAAATATTTTGTTAGCTACACTTGTTCTGTCCTTATGTGTGCTTAAAGTAGTTTTGAATGTGGTCATTTATGAATATAATTTCTTTTGATCATCATATCTCAAAGTACTGTGATTACTATCAGTAAATTGTGATTTAGTTCTTGCGATGGTTTGCTAGAGTTTGATGGCTTAACATGTTCTGCATGCTCTTTTCTTTCATTTCAAAATTACTAAACTGTGCTGCATGCTTCTTTTATTGCCATTGTTTTGACACATTGCTTGGAACATGCGTCACTACTTCCACGCTTATAGTCTACTCTGTGATCTATCTATTACTGTATTTTAGTGCAAGAGTAGAGGAAATGGATCCCAGTTTTCTCCAAATGGGTAAACGAACTGTTAATCACACTTTGAGTCAGAGTTGGTCAGTCCATTCCAAGTCAAGTATCATCAACAGAAAAATGAAATATAAATAGTCTCATACTTTTTGTATTCCCTATTGGGGACGCAGAATGCTAGTTAATAACTTATAGCATGTATTGCATGCACCTATGCACTTTGAAAATTAGTTAGAACAGGGCTTCATCCTTATTGAACTTTAAAAAAAAATGCACTAAAACAAAGTGTATTATACTAGTGCTGCATGGATAATGGATTTCTGATACTTCGGTCATCAAAAGGTTAGATGCTTGGCAAGTAATCAGGGTGTCCTATTTTTGTCTGATCAGGACTCTAAAATGTGTGGTGGATATTTTCAAGGATACTGTTTGGATAATTTCCTGCAAATTCACTTTTGAGCATGCGTGTTATCATAGGATTCATCTTGCTATCCTTGAACATGGGGTTTCAGCATCTGATCTAAGAAAGTGAATGGTGTACTTTCTGAAGGTTGTTGGTTCAAGGAAATTTAGCAGAATGCTCTGTTTTCAATTGCTGTTCAATGAGACAATTCTTAAAATCAAATTGTTGTTATGGTCATGTCGTGACTTCAGACAATTGCTGGTTCTGAGCATCTAAACTTATATCATCACTAAAAACTGACCTGCAGACATCATTCAACACTCCCCACTCATTTCATGCTACTTCAAAATATATCAATCCACGGTCATTGGTTATGCGAGTGAATATATTACATTTGTGGCTCAACGGATGTTGAAAATTAGAAGGAGATTTGGAGATCTCGAAGGGAGAATAGAAGAAAGGGGAGAGATTTTCTAGAAAAAAGAGGATTTAGGGAGGAATGTAGAAGAAATAATAAATAAGATGATACTTAGGAAAATAGATAATTTGATTGATTGATGATTTGTTTGTTGTTCTTACAATGCTTGGCTTTCTCTTATTTAAATAAAAAAATTAGCCATAGCTAAACTAAAAAACAAATGAAGTACCTAACTAATTAGACTTACTAATTAAAATGTTAATAAAAATAAAATATCCTAAAAATAAGAAAATTCTAAAACCTACTATGTTCCCACATCAGCCTCACTTCTTAAAACAACTCATCATCGAGTTGCACATCAAGAAGATTATGCAATCATTTCCATTTGATGACGATAACATGATGCAAACAATTGGGCAACGCTTATTGCGGCTACTGGATCGTATTTTCCTTGGCAACCTTTTAGATATTGGCACGACTATGGCAGGAATGACATATTTCACTTTGCAACGACTAAGAAAATCACCAATGTTTTATCCATAAAAATGTGATTTCTCACAATGAGTTGCATATGGATATATACATAGGCTGAAAAAAAAAATGGTATCTTCCCTTTTTTCGAAAAGGTATTAGTTCTATTTTCTTCTTTTCTCACTGACAGCCACTGTTCTCATTGTTGCTTATCTTCCCTTTCACACGTTGTACTAATTAAAGATAGAAGCCACATAACATTGACAACGAAAATATATCTTACTATTCATCTTCCTTTTTTAACCGGAATAATACATCAATTATAGGTCACCTCTTCCTTTATTCATCTGCTCAATCCCCTGTTTGAAGGAAGCTCTTAAACACAAGTTCAACTTTTGAATTAGCATGCTAATAGACAACAAACTAACATGTTCAAATAGGATTAGCCATATCTCTATTACAATTCACATAGGTTTTTTGTCCTACGTGGCAAATTTAACTTTGTGGCAGAACTTAAGTGAATATATCAAACCCCCGATGCTTTCCTCACTCTCTCCACACCTCCTCCTCACAAGCACTGAGAGAAGAAGAAGGACGATAGAAGAAGAAGAAAGATTGAGAAGGTAAGATCTCCTTCTTCTTTAGATTTATCCTTCTCAAACTTTTCTTCTCCTTCTTCTTCTTTAGATCTTGCGAGAACCGAACAGAGGAAGAACAGGTAATCGGTTCAGATCTCCTTCCAGGCAAGATCCTTCTTCTTCTTCAGATCTATTTTAGGTTTGTTTTCTTCTTTCAGCAAAGCAAAACTGTTTGATTTTTTTTTTTTGTTGATCTCTTCTTTTTATTCCCCACTGTGTAAAAATCCCTCCTTTTGTATAAAACCCCTCATTTATTGATCAATTATGCCTAGCACTTTGTTCTTCTTCTTCACTATTCTCACAACCCCTTTGATCAAATTCGCCTACTGACACCAGGGTTGCGAATCCAACTCTGATACACGAATTCAAGCCAATTTCAAGCCTGGGGTCGTCACCCTTGATGGCCTTGTGGATGATTGGAGCAACGTTGATGGGTTTGAGTTCTCTCTCCTTCCTATTCTGGACTGATAAAGGTGGAAAGATGACTGTGAAGGTGCGTTTCCAATCATTTTGGGAGTTTTGTGTGTGTTTTTGGTGATTTAGCTCTCATGATGTCATCTCAAATCTGAAAACTTTTTGTAGTGTTTGCTTACTAGGAAAAGTTTGGTTTTTTTAATCTGGGGCTCTCCTGATTCTTTGGAGTTTTATTTTTATTTTTATTTTGAAGTAATTTTTTAGCTTCTTGGGTTGATTTATGATCTCAGGTTGCCTTTATCTTTTGTAAATTCGGATTCTTGAGGTAACTTTTTGCTTTGGGATTTCTATTGGTTCTTTGAAATTTCACTTTTTGGGAGTTTGAATTGATTCTTGATTTGGGATTTTGTTAGTTATTTGACATTTCAGGAAAGTTGTAATTTGGGTATTGCAGGTAATATTGATAGATGTTGCAATCATAAATGGTTGATATTGTAGTGCCACCAATATATTTGAGGTTTTGAGATCTCAGAGTAAATATGGATGATATGTCAAATTTTACAATCAACATTTTACTAATGATGCCACATATACGGGTGATTAATATTTTGGAGGGTGTTGTTCTGTTTATTTGAAATCTTGATGGATTTGTTTTGATTGGTTATTGTAGTCTTTGCACAATGGGAATGATGTGTTCTTCATGCTACAAGTTGATGGGGACTATGTTTACACCAAAGGGTAAGTGAATCTTTGTTTGAATCTCCTTCTTAGTATAGTCTTTATTGATGAGTTCTGAAGGCTGACAAATTGAATACACCCCATTTATCTGGCTCTGCCCCGCACCCACCCATCTTAAGAAACAAGGGTTTTTCTCAGTTCTAATACTAAATTAAGCATTAAAAAAATGAAGTAGACAAATTGCACAATGAAGTTTAAAAGAAATGTACAAAGAGATAAGTTCAGAGTATTGAAATACTTACATTGTGGTAGGAAGCATTCTCCCCCACTTGAAACATAAGACCAACAGATGGACATTTGTTATTAGCTCTGCATCATAAGCACTATACCCAATTAAATAAGAGCCAGAATAATACAAAATTACAATTTCAAAATAAGTCCATCTGATTTTATATTATTAATTTTTTTTGGGTAAATTTTAAGTGTTCTTTTAATATGGTCAAAGCATTGTTTAGTCAATTGCCTAAGGTATTTAATCGCGTGACAAGTACTAAACAATGTTGTTCTTCTGGGAATGCACAATAATACACTGTGCGAGTTGCATTCTTAATTGCATACACAACAAAACTATTACAAGTGATCTTACTAAATTTTTCTCCTTCTCTTTCTTCATCTCACCTTCCAACCCTTTCTACCACCTTCTCTTCCAAACCCCATATCAGTCTCAAGCTCCCCCATTTCCCTTTTATCTCCAAGCGAAATTTGGGTTTATTTTCAAAAACATTGTCTAAAAATGGAGAAGCAATTATGGGTTCTGCTGCAGCTGCTGTTGCTGTAGATGAGGTGGAGAAAGAGGAGGCTTATCTTGGGTCTAATGGTGCTGCTCACGTTGCTGTCAATGAGCCCCCTAAATTTGGAGACCCCGGGTGGGTTGGAGGAACTTGGGATTTGAAGCAGTTTGAGAAAGATGGGAAAACCAATTGAGATTCTGTTATTGATGCAGGTGAAATTATTTCTTCAATTTTTATGTATTTATTTATTTATCTGGGGATAGTACATTTAATTTCTACCTATGGAATTTGGTGAGTGTTGTATTACTTATTTATTTATATTTTTATGTTAATTTTAGTGTTGGATAGAAAATGTGAATGCTGATCAGATTTTTATGGTGGGTGGGGGGATCAATTCATGACTCAGTTTGAATACATGACTTGGATTAAGAATTGATTATGGGAATGAGTAATATGTCCGAGCCCCATCCCTCACTGGACTCTATCTTAGAAGTCTTCTAAGTATCATTTGAAAATTGTTAATGCTCGCAAAATATATAAACTAAAAGCTTTGTACTTTGACCTCTTTGCACATCAGAGTGTGTTTGTACCTTGATAGGAGTACTCATCTTTCAATGTTAGGGGTAGGTTTGTTTTGCAACTGTTGTGGAGGACGTTCGTATCATATAGAAAAGTTAGAAAAATTGAAAGAGAAGGTGAATAAAAAATCTTCCAGAGAGACAATTATGATGCAGCAAGAGCTCGAACAGTCAAATATTTTGGTCCATAGACCATAGCATGGTTGTCTGTTACAATTCAAAGAGTAGTTTTATTGTTCCCAAAACTTGCTTGCAGGCAGCTTGCTAGCTTAATTTTCTATTTGCTTTAATTTCATGTTATTGTTATTGATCATGACTTCCTAATATTTGGGTTAAGAAATGAGTGTTCTAGAATATTGTCAATTCCAGAAGAAAAATGTATGATGGAAATTTATCCACATATGGTTCTTTGTTCCACCTTTTTATAGTCTTCGCTTTTGTTAAAATTGATGGCTGGATTGCTTATTGAATTGATGGTTGGTCCAAAAGGATAGCTCAATTGTAAAGTTTGGGTTGCAATCTAAAAACATTTCCTTTTTCTTTTTAGGGATCGCTAACCTTGCATTGTGCCTAACCGTGATTATGGACAACTTAATTAGTTCTAAAAGCTTCTCATTGGGAAGTCCCAAGTAAGTTCTTCCTACAAATGTTTCATCTATTTTGATTGTATGCATGCCTTAATTAAATTGCCATTATAAATTTTTATGACAAGTTAGACAGGTTTCAATATTGAAAAATACAGAGGAAACTTTGCCGAAATTTTGATTTTTAAATTGTTCATGACATTGATTGTCATTAATAGTCACTTATGTGAAGTATAATTTCTTATGACATGTTCAGATAATTACTTTATTCAAATAAATGACATTTTTTTATATAATGATATTGTGTGCATGTCTCTTCGACTGTTTAAAACCATGTTCTACTACAAAACCTCTTTTAATACTGAAAACGGTGATTATATATTGCACTGAGGTAGCAATTTTTTATGAATGTCAAATTATGTGAGGTACAAATGCTTATTACAAGCTTAAATATTGAAAAAGGGGAAGCTCTGTCAAAATTTACATATTTTCTAATTTTTGTAAAAAATTCATCTTGATATTCTTCTAAATCGAATGTGTCATTCTGTTTACCCTAATTAAATTATGTTTCTTCAATTGCAGTTTTACTAAACCGGACATCAATTTCAGCCAAAACTCATTTGGACAAACATGGGATATTTCTTAATATAGAATTTTTTTCCTTCTTATATTTAGTTAAGCTGGCATTTGGTGGAGATTAAATTCCTTAGCACATTGGTTGTGTTGATCAGTTTTTTAACATTGCTTTACTATTCAAGAGTAACATTGTTTTACTATTCAAGAGTATTAATTTTTACAAAATTAATTCATCATAAGTGTTGTCATAGACAATTATGCAAGTGTTTTTAGAAATGTGAGTATTCGACATAGCCGTGAAGGTAGGATGTAATCTGCGATAGTGCCAACGACACGGGTATTACACTAGTATATGTAAAAAAAACAAGAAATCACGTGCAATTCACATGTAAATGGATGGTCTATATTAGGGCAGGGCAAGTTCGGGTAACCGGCCCGAAAACCTAAAATCGAAGCCCAAACCGAATTTTTTAAAACTGAAATTTGAAAACCGAGACCGGACCGGATAAGGCCGATTAACTGGATTTCAGTTCGGGTCGTGCCGGTCTCGGTCCAATCACTTTCAACCAGATATTTTTTTTTCTATTTTTTCGCTCCCCTCTCCCTTCTCCTCCCTCTCCATCAGACAAGAAAACAAATAATTTTTTTTCTCTCCCCTCTCCCTTCTCCTCCTTCTCCATCAGAGAAGAACAAAGATAGATTTTCTTGAGAAGAAAACAAAGATAGATGGTTGACAATAGTGGATGCAGGGTTGGTCGATTGGAGCTTGGGGGTCGTTCTGGCAGGTCAGTTGGATCGATACGAACTAATGAGTAATCAACTTCGTTGCCTCTTGATAAGACCAACTTCTTCTTCTTCTCACAAGGATTAATGTTGTTTGAGGAAAACACCTTGTTTTTAGTAAGATTTTGTGTCGGGTTTGGTGATTGAGCACTCCAGTTTCTCCAGAAATAATCGTAAGTGTTGACAGATGTTGCTGCTGATGCTGGTAGAAATCCGGTCATTCTTGGTACTGGTGGGAGTGATTGTGGCAGTATGGACACCTCCTTATCTTTGGTGTCAAACTTATTAGACGGATTTGAAGTCGAGTTTCTATTAGTCAGTTTGTTTACCATAAGTGTCAGCCTGTGAACATTCATTGCTCCATAAGTTTCTGTTAGTCAGTTTGTTTACCATAAGTGTTGCCATGTATACTGTCGTGAAACCATGACTGTTAACACCACATCTTCATATCCAGCTGAGATTCTAGCAAGATCAACTATGTTGGTTCAATCGAAGCTTCGGCCAGTGTGAGGCACGAATTTGGTTCAATCGAAGCTTGGGCCAGTGTGAATCCAGCTGAGATTCCACCGTAACTGTGCACCTCGATCCAATGGGATGACCCTGCAACTGTTCTAGCCAGTGTGAGGCGCGAATTTGGAGAACATGGGGTTGTTAATGTCGATCGAAGCTTCAGCTACATTCACCTTGATAGACATCTTCATCTACAGTCAGAAATGCTACCTTTGTCGAGCTCCACCAAAGAAGAATATGATGGAAGAAGAAGATTGATGTAGATGAGGAATAATGGTAACGATCGTTTGAGTGATGGTGGTGTACCCGTGGGTGACCAACTTGCAACTCTGCATAGAGGAAAAGATTTGTGAATGAAATTAAAAACCCTATAGGAAAAATAGCAAAATAAATATTTATTTAATTCCCGGGCCGGGTCGGGTAACCGTCGGGCTCTGGAACTGGGAACCGACAACCAGACCGAGCATTCGGGGCCGGGTCGGGCTTTGGACCAACTTTTATAATACCAATTTAAAACCCGGACCATACCAAATTTTTCGGTCCGGTTCCCGGGCTGGGCCGATTTTTCGGTCTTATTCGTTTCTATTTCGATCCAGCTACTCTTGGAATACATCATCACAGGGAAATAAATTTTCGTAAAATCCTCAACCAAGCTAAGAGAAGAATCCATGAGTTTTAAAGTAAAAGTTAAACTCACTAGGTGAATGGTTGTCCAGATGGTTTCTTGTTGTGCTTTTGTCTTTCTATGAATACGAGTAGTGTTAATTTTGAGATATAAACCCACACGAGTAATTCTAGCCAACCTTTTTTGGTGACATTTTCTTGGCCTTGTTTTGGTGTTTTTACACTTTTTGTCCCTCCTCTTTAAAACACAACAAAATTCTAGCGAGCCTTGTTTGGGTTTTTACACTTCTGCCCCTTCTATAAATAGTGTTTGTGGTTATGTTTTAAAGCAAAAATTCTAGCCAGCTGTTAGGACTAGTACCGTTGGTTAGGGAAATCAAGGTCAGAGGCCTTTCCAGACTTTCCTAATGGTCCCAAAACTCAATGTTCCGTTTTGAAAAGTGCCCAAATGCTTATCATCTATATTATAGGGGAAGGTTTGAGCTCTTGACTGTGAGGACGTGTTGCCTCCATTGCATAGTCGGGCTAGACTATACCGCTAGCATTTTTATTGTTTTCTTTGCATTGCTTTTCAACTTCAAACTTGTATTTTCATCGATCGATAGCATTGGATTGGTCTTGAGCAACGTCCTTCCGAACGTTCCTCCCCATTGTAATCTATTGAATGTTAATGAAAGGTTTTGCTGACTATTGTGCATTGTTATATTGTCTACAGATTGATATTGTGCATTCTCAAGTTAATAATTGTGCCCATCAAAGTAATTACTCATAGGCTTACTAGTGAATTGGATAGCTAGTGCCGCACGGATTGCTAATTCGTGACAGTTGGTATCAGAGCTAGAGCTTGTTTAATGCAAACCAGGATGCAGGAACTAAGTGAGCGCCTTGGCGCTATGGAAGAACGACAGGCTAGTCGGATGCAAAGACTAGAAACCAGAATGGACCAGTTGATCTGTTTTGGAGAACAAATCAGTCACCTTGATGGACTCTTTCACTTGGCAGACAGAGTGGATTCACTGGCTGAGCACGTTGACAATTTGGAGGGAAGACCAGTTGCTATGGAAGAGTCGCCTCACCCCACAACTCAGGTAATGAGTGACTTCCAATTACAGTTGGATGACTTGTTTGCAAGGGTTGGCTTGCTGACCAAGGCCACATGGACGACTGATCACCCTAGGATGAAAGTGCCTAAGCCAAAGTCATATGCTGGGGTACCAGATGGGAAGGAGCTAGAGAACTTCTTGTTTGATCTGGAACAGTATTTTCGCGCGGTGAACCCCGAATCAGAAGAAGCCAGGGTCACCATGGCGACCATGTACTTAGTATGTGATGCGAAACTATGGTGGATAACCAAATATGCAGATATGGAAGAAGGTCGCATCCTTATAAGAACTTGGACAAACCTCAAAAAGGAACTCAGAAATCAAATCTTGCCTGAGAATACTAATTTCTTAGTAAGGAGGAAACTCCACACCATCAAACAGACAGGCAATATTCGAGACTATGTCAGGCAGTTCTTAACTTGCATGCTAGATATTCGAGACATGTCTGAGAAGGATAGTTTTCTGTTTCATGGAACAAGCTCAACCGCTTCTGCAAGTAGAATTACAAAGGCAGAAGGTGACAGATATTACAAGTGCTATTGCAGCAGCAGAAAGGTTTAGCGATTATATGCCCATGGCTGGATCCACTTCGCTCAATCACTCCACAGCTAGAACTGGCAGTACCAATTCGAGCTCAGGGTCGAATGCTCGATCACCTCACCAAAACTGAGGAAACTCAAATCAAAACCGAGGAAACTACAATTCTAGGCCGTCCAACCAGAATTGGAGTTCCAACAGAAATTGGAATGCCAGCCCTAGCAACTCAAATTACAACAACAAAGGAGGGCAAAACTACTCTGGGCAGTGGAGACCATCTGCACCTGCCCCATGCATTCTTTGCAATAGCAGGGATCACCCAACAGGCAAATGTCCATCCAAACCAGCCCTACACTCATTGATGTCCTTACTTCAAACAGAACCTTCTAACTCGACCGGATCGAGCTCGAACCCCACCAACAGTGAGACCTCCCAGATGGGAGCTCTACGCAAGCTCAATGCTGTCAAAGGAGAAATGTATGAGCACCCACACAAGAAGGCTTTACAATACATCGACATTACTATCTATGGGTTCCCTTCCCAAGCATTGTTGGATTCAGGAGCGACAGACAATTTTATTGCCCAGAGGAAGCTAGACGTGTGGGTCTAAAATTAGAAGGAGATGTGGGAAAATTGAAAGCTGTCAACTCTGAGGCAATCTCTATTAATGGTATAGCTACAACTGTGCCACTACAGGTTGGTCCATGGGAAGGAAGATCAAACTTCTTAGTTGTCCCACTTGATGATTTTAAGGTGATTCTTGGCCAAGAATTCTTCCGAGGAGCTGCAGCAGGACCACTATCTTTCATGGACTCCTTGGGCTTTTTCGGACTCAGACTACGCATTGTACCAACCTCAATTCTACCCACAACTCATGATAGAATATTGTCAGCGCTCCAAGTCAAGAGAGGCTTGGCCAAATGAGAAGATACATACTTAGCTGTGGCAAAGCTAGAGATGGAAGATGATACTAGCAAAATCCCCGAGGAAGTTACCCAAGTTATTGCTGACTTCAGCGAAGTGATGCCGAATGAGTTGCCAAAGAATCTACCTCCCAGAAGGCTCATTGATCATGAAATTGAGTTAGTGCCTGGTGCCAAGCCACCCGCACGTAGTCCATATCGCATGAGCCCTCCAAAGTTGACCGAATTGAGAAAACAACTAGATGGCTTGTTGGAATCGGGATTCATTCAACCCTCTAAAGCACCTTATGGGGCACCTGTTCTTTTTCAGTGCAAACATGATGGCAGTCTTCGTCTTTGTGTTGACTATAAAGCCTTGAACAAAGTCACTATAAAGAACAAATACCCGCTACCGCTCATTGCAGACTTATTCGACTAATTTGGATCCGCTAGATACTTCACAAAACTCGACTTGAGATCAGGTTACCATCAGGTCCGCATTGCTGCTGGCGACGAACCCAAAACTGCTTGTTCTACTAGATATGGGTCATATGAGTTCTTAGTAATGCCCTTCGGCTTGACCAATGCTCCAGCTACATTTGCACTCTTATGAATGGCCTGTTCCGTCACCTTCTGGACAAGTCTATGGTTGTTTATCTTGATGATATTGTGGTTTATAGTGCGACTATAGAAGAACACCTACATCATTTGTGAGAAGTGTTCCAAATCCTTAGGGATAATCATCTCTTTGTCAAGAAGGAGAAGTGCACATTCAACCAGACCCAGATCAATTTCTTGGGTCATGTTATTGGCAATGACAAGATTCAGATGGACATGGACAAAGTCAAGGCAATCCATGATTGGAACACTCCTAAGAACGTGTCTCAACTACGTTCTTTCCTTGGACTCGCAAACTATTACCATCGCTTCATAAGGGACTACTCTAAGAGAGCTGTTGCACTGACAAATTTGTTGAAACAAGACCGAACATGGGAATGGGATAGGTAGTGTGAAGTTTCATTGCAAGACTTGAAACTGGCCGTGATGAAAGATCCAGTATTGGCCTTGCCAGACATCACCAAGCCCTTTGAAGTACAAACAGATGCATCTGATTATGCCTTAGGAGGAGTGATATACACGTAATTATTACAAAATATATCCCTTAATTTATATATGTTAGTGTTTTAATTAATATATTTTATTCTAATTATTTCATTTTCATGTTTTTGTAGGAATTTACGCGTGAATGATAAAATCGCATTAAGGCGACAATTTGAGGAAATGATTAATTTGTTGATTCTAGCGATGGTACAAAAGAGTGGTTCACACATCTAAGCCTAACCCAAATAAGCATAGGTCCACTTACTTTAATCAAGCCCAAGCCCAGAAAGCTAGAACCCTAAGCCTAGCCTAACAAGGAAATAGGGGAACCCTATTTAGGTTTCTCTCTTGCCTTCTCTTTGGATACTCTTCTCTTCCACGTTTTCTGGTTTTCCTCTCTTTTCCAGCCACCATCTCCACCTCCACCAAGGCAGAGCCTTGTGTCTCTCGCCGCTAACCAGCCACCGTCCTCGCCACAGTCACTAACCACCCTGTTTCATGGTACAAACACCGACCTCGCCACCGTCCAAGCCACGCACCCTGTCCCTGTCTTTCCTTCACCTCGCCACAGTCCTCTCTGTCCATAACACCACCTCCACCACCATCTCCCTCCCTCTCTTTCACCGCCACCATCACCCGAGCACCATCGCCACCACCGCGCACACGGTACTGCCGCGAAACAGGGAGCACCACCCTATTTCTCTCCCTCGCAGCCGCCCTCCTTCCTCTTTCTCTCTTCTCCACGGTCTCTCCCTCCTCCACGCCTATCTTTTTCAAAGCCACCACCACCGAGACAGATTCGCTACCACCGTGAAACAGACAGGGCACCTCCCTGTTTCGTTCCCTGTTCCTCGTCCTCCTTCTCGTTTGTGTTGATTCCACTGTTCCCTCACCTTCTCTCTGTTCTTGCAGGTGTCGGAGACGTTCGGACGATGAAGGAGCTCGCAGAGAGCGCAGTCGAAGCGGCAGAGCAGGGCGCTGTCGCGCTGGAGAAGACGAACAAGCAGAAGCAGCGAATTCGCGTCGGAGAAGCTATTTTTCAAAACTGAAAAACAATTTTGGCTATTGGCACCCCGAGAATCTGTAAGAGCCACCACAAAGCTTTTTAGCTTTTTTTGCTCGGGATTCGTGCGCGTACATGAAGTGATGGATTCCGCCTCCAGTGATGCTGTGACCACCACTACCATGAGTCACTAAACCCCACGCAAGGTGAAGAGGTGAACTCCTAGATGTAACGCACTAAATTAGCATTTGATTCGCTTTGAGTTTTCACGATGAATAATGATGTTTAATGATTCTCACTTTTATTTAATATAGAAATTTATGTTGTTCTAGTGACAAGGATTTCATAGATTTCTTTGTAGATTATTTTTATTCCGGTGATTATCTTTTCTTCTCCATATAAACTTAGTCACGCTTTTCTTATGTGTGGAATGCTTAAGAATTAATTGATTTCGGTAGGTTAGTTATATGTGACCGTCATTTATTACGGTATTGTCTCCGGATATATCGTAAGTTTAGGATATCACATATGACAGACCTTTGTGTTTTCTTAGAAGAAGTGAAATCTAAAATTCATTTACATTAGGGTATATTAATGATTAAAAGATTATTTTTTCGATTACGTCGTTTGGGATGTGAAACACGTAGTTCAGTCATCATAGCGAATCAATACTAGTTGGCGCGTGAAGTCTAGGAGGGATTCTTGGAACCTTGTGATTTTTCCAAACTTAATTTTCATTAAATTAAATTCAATTTCGTATTTTAAATTTGTTAGAATTTATTAACTTTAGTTTCGCATAGTTTGTTTTCCTTAACCTTATTTTGTAGATCGTTTTTCTTCGTGGGATCGACACCCCATTCTTTACTGCAATTGACCGCGTGTACTGTTTGGGCGTAATCAGGGAGTTTTGCTTCAAGATGGTCACCCGGTAGCATATGAGAGTCGAAAGTTGAATGATACAGAGTCCCGTTACTCAGCTCAGGAAAAGGAATTGCTAGCCATTATACATTGTTTACGGGTGTGGAGACACTACCTTTTGGGATCTCAAGTCCTTGTTAAAACGGATAATGCCGTAGCAAGCCATTTCCTTACTTAGAAGATGCTAACCTCCAAGCAATCTCGATGGCAGGAAAAATTAGTAGAATTTGACTTAGTATTGGAACACAAGCCAGGGCGCACTAACAATATAGCTGATGCACTCAGTAGAAGGGCAGACCATGCAGTGCTCACCCATATCGGTCCGAGTCACACCATCTTGGAAAAGATCAAAGCAGGCCTACAGACAGACCCACAAGCGAAAGCGATTACTGAGTTGATCAAGCAGGGCAAAACTCGATGGTTCTGGATAAAAGATGTAGCAATACTCACAACTGGTAATCGCCTCTATGTTCCAAGAACCTATGGTTTGAGGAAAGAATTTTTTTAGTGAATGCCATGACACCCATTGGGCGGGACATCCAAGTTGGAGATGAACACTTGCATTACTAGAGAGGGGGTACTATTGGCCGCAGATACAGGAGGATGTAATGGCCTATGTTCGAACATGTCTTATTTGCCAGCAAGATAAGGTTGAAAGAGATCGACCAGTAGGCTTACTAGAGCCCTTGCCTGTTCCGATTCGTCCTTGGGAAAGTGTTTCCATGGACTTCATTACTGGGTTACCGAAAGTGGAGGATTTCAGGTGTATCCTTGTAGTTGTTGACCGATTCTCAAAGTATGTGACCTTTGTGCCGATCGAACTGACTTACACAGCCGAAGATACGGCGCAATTGTTCCTCAAACATGTAGTGAAGTATTGGGGACTGCCCAAAAATATTGTTAGCGACCGTGATGCTAGCTTCACAGAAAAGTTCTGGAAGGAGTTGTTCAAGCTCTTGGGATCCAAACTTAATATGTCGACAAGCCAGCATCCCCAATCTGAGACAGACTGAGCGCTTTAACTCTATGCTCGAAGAATACCTTCGTCATTTTGTAAGTGCAAATCAGAAAAATTGGGTGGGACTACTTGATGTTGCACAATTCTGTTTCAACTTACAAAAAGCTCAGCTACTCACTCCAGCCCCTTTCAGTTGTTACTGGTCAGCAACCATTGACACCACATACAGTACTTACCGGATACCAAGGACCCAGCCCAAGAGCTTTATGAATTATTAACAATTCCTTATATTGCTTAAGAATTATCATTTTCATTGTTTAATGCTTATGATAGCCACATATAAAGTATAAACATGATCGTATGTTGGCATTGAGGTGTAATGGAAACAAGTTTTAGCTCGGGTTTTCCTATTTTAAACATGGCTCAACTGCTCCATTTTTTTCCAACTTTTTTTCTTATTCAGTTGTGCTCGACTTTTCCTTGGTATTAAAAATTAAAAGTACTATCTGAAGGGTTACTTATTGTTGGGAATGCAATCAATTCGCCAATTTTTTTGATATATTTTGATGTTGGACGACATGTTATACCAAAATAAGTACTATATAGACTTGATCATTGTGCCATATATTGATAAAGATTGAAATATTGGGGTCGGTTTGGCAGTAACAACAAAAGAATCCCCACGTACACTGTTTATAACTCTGTATGATAGAGCCTCGAACTATCACAAATGATGCTTAACTAACTAGCTATCAAAAAATCCATCAACCCCTTTTGATGGAGAAGTTTTCAGTCAAAATTAAGCTTGCAAGAAGAAAATAACAAAAATATCATCCTAAAAAAGTGTGAAGCAATAATCAATGTAGAGTTCCAATTCTATCAAAAGAGTGTGGATGGACACATTTCGAGCAACTGCTTTGAAGGTGAGTTTACAACTGCTTGGTGGTATAACTGTGGTGGATGGAATCACAGGTCCCGAGTTTGAACTCGTGGCTTATGTGAGCAAAGGTTTGATAAAGCAAAATTATGCAGATCTTTGTAAGTCAATGAAGGGAAACTCCTTCACTCTCGAAGTTTCGTCTTCCTCCTCAAGCCAGATATTTGATTGACGGTAATTGATGACTTCTATGATTTGTAAGGAGTTGTAATTGCTACCATTGGTGATGAAGTTGATGAAGCCTTTGTTTTTCGAACCGTGAAGAAAGTGTAGGGTCTGTGGCGGATGAAATTACAGGTATAAGGTTTAAGCTCTGTCGATGACATCTGGGATGCGAGGAGTTAAGGGAGAAAAAAATTATAATTAAATAATAACATAATAATAAAAAAAAAGAACGAAAAGAAAGTGATAGGGTCTAGTGATTAATGTAGGCTACAGCTTAAGACCATGTATCCCTGAAATTTATTTTTCACATATTTCATTGTTTCATTTATGCTTGAGATTTTTACGTTTTTTCTTTGCATACCGAAAAAATTCTTAAAATCAAATGACTGAAAGTCTGAAATCACTTCGAACACGAAATCACAATCCTTGGTTCTTGGATACTTATGGATTGTTTTTCTATCACCTTAACCCCTCCCACTCCCACCCCAATACCGCCGACATGGTTCGAATTCTGAACTTGTGATACCATCTCTACCAGTTGAGCTAGTACCCCATAGGCACTTACTGTATGTTTGTTTGCATAAAATACAATTCCATTGAATCCACGGTGGAACCACTTGAATTGATTGGGAGATTATTTATGTTTAAGGCAAATTTAATTAAAAAGTGATAGACCTAATATTATAGATTCTAGATTGTGATCAAAGGTGGCGAAGTTGAATTCACATTAAATATGAGAATACATACTTTGAGAGTTAAAGAGTTAGGATTTTCATGTTTTATAAGAATTTAATTCTCATATTTGATCGAAATGTGAAATTCATGATAAATGATCAACCATATTTTAATCAAATTTGTCTTAAACACATATAAACATGCAAGAAAATCGAGCTGCTCACGTGGCATTTATCCTTTCCCCAATACAGCGAGTATCCAATTCCTTGGAATTGAATAGGAGCCAACCCCTCTCTAAATCAAATTTATTAAGAAGACCAAATTGTGTGGTGTAGGTGAACTAGGGTGTCTCGATCACTTGTGATTGGATGCATTTGTAGAAGATATCTTGTATTTGGTATTAGATGGTGGAAGGTTAGGTTTCTTTCCATGGGTTTTTAGGGTGTCGATAGAAAATTGTTATGAAATTTCTTTGGAATGATCATGATCGAGGATGTTTTATTTGTTCAATTGAGATAAGTGTAGCATTACAAGATAGAGCTTTGGGGATTAGATGATTAAGTGGGGCTTTGCTAGGTAAATGACTATGGTTTGGAGTCGATTCGAGTCTTTTAGAAGTGGTGATGGACATGTTTTAGGAGTGTGATTCATTATGATTAATGTGATTTTCTGCATTGAAAATTTCTCCTACAAGATTACATGAAATTCTGCCGTTTGACCTTGAATGTCATTGATTGGACACTAGTGTGTCGGAGTTCAACTTTTATAATATAACAAAACACAGAGTTGTGGTGAGTGATTATTGTTACATGTGCAAGTTAGGTGGAAAGTTTGTGAAGCATTTTCCCGATAAATCTGCAATTTTTTTGTTTTGGATTTGTCGAAGCATTGGGATAGTGCTCCTGATTTTTCATGGATAAGGGCTCTACTTACCACCCGTTACCCTTTTGTCGAGTATTTGGTTTGAATGAATCAATGAAATTAAAGATGCTCTGAAGTCTGACATTGTGAAGACTGGGGTCAGTTCGTCACTTATACTGAGAGGCCCATCTAATTACAGGGAAAGAGGAAGAGAGGTGTGGAAGAGACATAGCTTTTCCATGAAGGTATTATGGGGTGAAGAATCCAACATGGGGTGTTTGAAGGAAGGAAAGTCAATGCAGGACATTTTGAGTGAGCAGGCGTGAAAAGAAGAACAAGGATACTGGAAAGTGGAAACCTTTCACCACCGGGCGTCTTGATGATGGCTTTGTTGGTTCAAAGGACGACCTGGTTGGGTGTTCTATGAACTGTTGCAACTTGCAAGTGGTTTTAGGCATTCAGCAAGCACCGGCCTTGTCATTATGGTAATAAACATCAACACTAATTTCCGTTTCAGTAGACTATCAAAGCACTTTATTAACTTTAAGCTGCTGGGAGCAAATATTAATTTAAAGTTGAATTGCTTTTCTGTAGAGCTCTTGCATTAGCCACCATAAAGTCCTGGTATGGACACGTATAAATTGTCGAGTCATGTCCAAAGAGATTGTGGGTGACTGGGTGGTGATATGGTGCTATAAGAACCAGGAAAAATAGCTTATGAGCTTGTAATTCAAGTTAAGCAAGCGCAACCTTGCACCTTCACTGAACTTTAGGTATCCTGAAACTTCACTTTTGACCCAGTTTCGTTTCATAAGTACATATTCATGGTTCATACTTATTATATACCTCACCGCTGTGGGATTTCGTGGCTCACAATTTCAATCCGTAGAGTTTGAAATGGAATAGGATTGCTATATATGTGACAGAATACAGGTCTTATAAAATAGGATCCCTATTCTATAGGGATTTGTATTCTTATTCAGAAGTCAGATACAGATCAGGCGTACAGGTTTTCTTTTGTATTCAAACAAGGACACAGATGGGTTTTCAGGTCCTATTAGGACTCAAAAATAGGAAGCAATGATTGCTATAACTATCAGCCTATTCCAGGGATTATTTATTGTATTTTCTGAGGCAGAAAACAGGGTATTGGGGCTGTTTTTATCGAGAGAAAACAGAATATTGGGGCTGTTTTTATTGACAGAAAACAGGAGTTTATTCGCAGCCATTGATCACAGTTTTCAAGGTAAGGTTTGAGTATTACCAAGGCAGAAAACTGAAGAGAATCTGCTGATTTTTCTTTGTATCGAAAGTGTAGGGAAGAACAGTACAATCCGTGAGTATAACGGATTACTTTCAAATTGAGAGTTGAGAGAACTGGAAACTGTTCTAAAGAGTTTGTACTTCTCAGATTACTCTTTCATAATAAAGAAGCTCGTCGTTGTCCCGTGGATGTAGGCACATTGCCGAAGCACGTATATCTTGTCTATTTACTGTTACTGATTGCTAGACTCTTACTTTTACTTGCAAGTACCAATTAGGTTCGGGCGTGTTTCGAGGATAAACATACAACAAGTGGTATCAAAGCTCCAGGGTTGGTGTCCACAAGGTTTGACGATATGTCAGAAAGGAAAGGTGAAATCTACGCAAAGGTTCATGGATTCGATGTTCTTCGATTCAATGGAAGGAACAAGTTTAGCAGTTGGCAGACAACGGTGATGGATATACTGATTAACAATGATCTGGCAGACATGATAGAAGGTGAACCAGATGTGAAACCAACTAGTTGGGATGCAAATAAGTTCAAGGCAATGGATAGGAAGGCATGTAGTACTATCCGGCTATGTCTCGATACGGGAGTTGCGTATAACTACCGTGATGAAAAGACGACAAAGTCAATTTGGGATAAGTTGATGAATACCTACCTCAGGAAGGATCAGATGAGTTTACTATACCTTCAGAAAAAGCTCTTCACATTCAAGATTGAACCAGGTAAACTCATGACCGATCATGTTACTAAATTTGAGTGTTTATTTTCAGATTGCATCGGTTTAGGTGCAAACTATGATGATAATGTCAAATCTTTGTTGTTATTGACTTCTTTATTACCTGAGTGGGAAGTATTGGTCGACACGTTGGTCACCAATAAGACAGAAAGTTTAGTTTATACAGATGTGGTTTCTGTGGTGCTTACGAAAGCTGCTCACAAGAAGGATATGGCTGATGATGCACAAGTTCATGGTCTTATGGTCAGAGGCCGGAATCAGGGTAATAACAAGGGCAATAACAGGCAAGGCAATGGTCGGAAGAATAGAAGCCGCTCACAGTCTCGCGGAAGAGACATGTCAAAGGTTGAGTGTTATACTTGTCACAAGAAGGGTCATTTCAAAAGGGATTGTCCTACTAGGAAGGATAATGGCAACAAGGAAGAGAAAATGGCGAGTCGAATCTGGTTGGATCTATACATGATGATGTGGATATCAGGATTACAGGAGATCTAGCAGAGGCTCTTATGGCAGATAATGGTGACCATCTGTATGGAGGATGGGTGCTTGATATCGGTGCGTCTTTTCATATGTGTCCTATTAGAGAGTGGTTTACTAGTTACCGTGAGGTGAAGGGTGGATCGGTTTATATGGGAGACTCAAGAGTATGCAAGACTAGAGGTGTTGGCACAGTTCATTTCAGTTTGGCAGATGGTTCAGTTAGGAAGCTTACAGAGGTTCGTCATGTACCGGATCTTTCGAAAGGTCTGATTTCTCTTGATGCGCTTGAGGCTCAGGGCTTCAAATTTGTTGGTGAGAATGGCATGTGTTGTGTCTACAATGGTGACAGTGTAATGCTTACGTCAGTTAGACATGAAAATCTGTATTATCTACAAGGAGACGCAGTTGAAGGTGGAGCTATGGTCTCAGAGGTTCTTGATGAGAAGAGCGTAGCCCATACTCAGTTATGGCACATGCGCTTAGGGCATGTGGGTGAGGCAGGGTTGAAGGCATTGAGCAAGCGAGGCTTGCTTGGCAGTGAAAAGCTTGGGAAGTTGGACTTTTGTGAGCACTGCATCTTCAGGAAGCAGACTCGAGTTAGTTTTGGTTCAGCGGAGCATACTACTGCGGGTATTGTGGATTACATTCACACGGATGTTTGGGGCCCATCCAGGACAGTGTCCAAAGGTGGTTCGTCAGTTTTGTTGATGACTTCAACCGGAGAGTATGGATTTACACCATGAAAATAAAGAATGAAGTCACTAACATCTTCAAGAAATGGAGGGCGATGGTAGAGAAGCAGACTGGCAGAGTTATCGAGGTGGTCAGATCCGACAATGGTGGAGAGTACACTGAAGACCCCTTGAAGGAGTATTGTCAGGAGCATGGCATTCGCAGGCATTTCACAGTGAAGAAGACACCACAACAGAATGGAGTGGCGGAAAGGATGAACCGCACACTTCTAGAGAGAGCACGGTGCATGTTGTCTAATGCAGGATTAGGCAAAATATGGTGGGCTGAAGCCGTATCTACGGCGTGTTATCTCATAAACAGGTCTCCATCATCAGCGATTGAATTCAAAACTCCTATGGAGGTATGGTCTGGTACTTCTACGGATTATTCACATCTGAAAATTTTTGGTTGTCCTACTTATTTTCATGTGAAGGATGATAAGCTGGGGGTAAGGGCAAGGAAGGCTATATTCCTTGGTTATCCAGGTTCAGTCAAAGGCTACAAATTGTGGTGCTCTGAAACGGGCAAGTGTGAGATTTCTAGAGATGTAAAGTTCCATGAGGAGGCACTCTTAAGGCCTAAGTGTGAGAGATGCAAGAATGGATCTTCGGTATGGAGAGGTGATAGCTTTGATGATGAGGATGATTTTCTGCAGGTGGAGCTTGGAATTCCTAGGTCTGGTACACAGGACAGTTTTTTGGATTCAGGTCATGGTAATGATGATGGGATTCATGATACAGTACAGGATGATCCAGAGGTTATTGCAGATGAGGAGGTTCCTGTTGAGGAGCAGCCACAGGTACAGCATGAGCATGAGCAGCAGGTTTCTCAGCCGTCTTTGGCAGCACAGAGAGAGCGTCGGAATACTAGAGCACCCATCAGATATGGATTTGAGGAAATGGCAGTCTATGTTTTTTCAGTTTTCGGAGAGTATGATGATGCACCTACTACGTATAAGCAAGCTTGTAAAAGCTCGCATATGGATGAGTGGAAGGTGGCTATGGATGCGGAGATACAGTCTCTTCACAAAAATCATACATGGGAGCTGGTGACACTTCCAAAGGGGAAACGGGCGATAGGATGCAAGTGGGTGTACACTCTGAAAGACGGCATTCCAGATTCCAAAGGGAATTCTGCAGGTGTAAGATTCAAGGCAAGATTGGTAGCAAAAGGATTTGCATAAATAGAAGGTGTGGATTATAACGAGGTTTTCTCTCCGGTGGTTAAGCACACTTCTATCCGTGTCCTATTAGCTATGGTGGCGCAATATGACTTAGAGCTCAAGCAACTCGATGTCAAGACTGCTTTCTTGCACGGTGATTTGGAAGAGGATATTTACATGGTTCAGCCAGATGGATATGCTATTGCTGGGAAGGAAAACATGGTATGCAAACTAAAAAAGTCTCTATACGGGTCGAAACAGTCTTCTCGTCAGTGGTACTTGAGGTTTGATACTTTTATGTTGAAGCAAAAGTACGCACGAAGTCAGTATGATCATTGTGTTTATTTCAGGAGGCTTCGAGATGGTTCTTACATCTATTTATTGCTTTACGTGGATGATATGCTTATTGCTGCTAGGAGTAAGCGTGAGATAGAGCTGCTAAAGGTTCAGTTGAGCAATGAATTTGAGATGAAGGATTTGGGTCCAGCGAAGAGGATACTCGGGATGGAGATAGTGAGGGACAGGAAGCTTGGTAGATTGTCGTTGTTGCAGAGGTAATATATTGAAAAGGTAGTCAGTAGATTTGGCATGGATAGGGCCAAGTCGGTCAGTACTCCCTTGGCAGCTCACTTCAGGCTCTCTGGTTTGCAGTCCCCTACTACTGTAGCAGAGAAGGAATACATGTCACAGGTTCCTTATGCTAGTGCGGTTGGCAGCTTGATGTATGCCATTATTTGCACACGTCCCGACATTGCACACGCAGTGAGTTTGGTTAGTCGGTACATGGCTAATCCAGGCAAAACCCATTGGCAGGTAGTCAAGTGGATTTTGAGGTATCTTCGAGGCATGTTGGATGTCGGTTTGGTCTATGAGAGATCGTCAGTTTCAGCTGTGACAGGTTATGTTGACTCAGATTATGCAGGAGATTTGGACAGGCGTCGGTCTACTACAGGTTACTGTTTTAAATTGGCAGGGGGTCCTATATCTTGGCGGTCCATGTTATAGTCAGTTGTTGCACTGTCTACTACAGAGGCAGAGTATATGGCAGTGACAGAGGCAGTGAAAGAGGCTATATGGCTTCGAGGTCTGGTTAAAGATTTGGGTGTTACTCAGAGGGATATTACAATTCTTTGTGATAGTCAGAGTGTCATCCATTTGGCAAAAAATCAGGTTCATCATGCGAGGACCAAGTATATTGATGTCAAGTTTCACTTTATCAGAGATATCATCGAGGACAGAGTTGTGATACTAGAGAAAGTTGATACAAAGGAGAATGCAGCTGATATGTTGACGAAGGTAGTACCCAGGGTCAAGTTGGAGCACTGTCTCAACTTGATCAGACTCTCTCAGTGTTGATGCCCCACGGGGGCATGGCCCTTAGGGGTGGACGACCTTTAGGCCTGGAAGACGACGACGAGCAGGTTACCTTGGCTGGGGATTTCATGCCAAGGTGGAGATGTATGAGCTGATGGAGCTATGGAATCAAGAAATCAAATAATTTGTTTCATCCAACTCAGGTGCTACATATGAATACAGGTCGAAGTGTTTCACAACTTTGAGTACTCTCGCATTATTGAAAGTGTAATGTATATGATGAATTGTACAAAACCTGATGAAGCTTATGCTTTGAGCAAACTAAGCAGATATAAATGTAATCCTAGTAAAAATCATTGGCATGCTTTGCTTAAAGTTTTAGGGTATTTGGAAAAATACTTCAAACTAAGCATTGCACTATGGTAGATATCCTAGTGTCCTTGGGGGATACAATGATGTAAATTAGATTTTTTATTCTGATTCAGTAAAATCCCTTAGTGGTTATGTGTTTACCATGGTAGGCGTTGTTGTATCCTGGAATTCTTCTAAACAAACATGAATAGCTAGATTCACAATGGAATATGAGTTCATAACCTTAGATAAGACTAAGAAAGAAACAAAGTGGCTTCATCAATTTTAAAATATATTCTATTGTGGCCACAACCAGTACCAGCCATGTGCATACAATGTGACAATCAAACTTCTATATGTAGAGCTCATAATTTTATGTACAACCGTAGATCACGACACATTCGTCGAAATCGTGCGGTAGTTGCTCTCTACCGGCATTATGTCCATTGATTTTGTGAAATCAAAAGATAACTTAGTGAATCCATTTACTGAAGGTTTATTTAGAGAGCGCATAAACTGTGCTTCGAGGGGTATGGGTTTAAAAGCTTAATACTTACGAATTATCATATACGGAAACCTTACTAAGCGACTAGAGATCTCATGGACTTAGTTCAAAAGGAAAACTAGTGATGGATAATTCATTGTTGAGCACTTAAGAGTGTAATACTCTTTTCATTCCTATGAAACACTAAGTGCAAACCTACTATGATCAAAAGGATGAACAATGATACATAGTATTTTTAATGACGTCTATATCTTGCAAAAGGCAAGTGGGGTATTATAGGGTATTTCTTATAGAAGTTGTCACTTATCTAAGTGTGAACTGGGTTGGCTCAACGAGATATTTTATCAGCTGAAATCTCTAGTAACACTTATAGAACAAGAAATGTTCAGAGCCAAAACAAACACAACCGAGAACGAAATTTGGATGGAATAATGCCATGTAAAGTTTATTGTCAGGTTTTACATCAACAACTGATAGTTCAAGATGAAATAGTTCATTGATTAGTTAAGTAATTTCGATAATCTTTTTACTAAGGAAGGTTTAAAGTGAAAGCTATCTATCCTAATGTGGCATTATTCCACGTACTCTTGAGATCTCGCAATTGTGTCATTCATGTGAGGGATTGTTGGAAATTTATGTATTTTTATATTTATTGAATGAGTAAATCGTACATTATGTGAACTAATTCCATAAGGTCCTTTATGTATTTTGGGTCCACTTAGATTTTTTGGACAAAAAATACTAACTGTTTTTCCAGTTAGGATTTGCAACCCATTATTCTCTAGACCATAGGTGTGTTGGTTCAATTGTGTCTTCTGTAATAGGTACGTTGTTGGTTCATTTATTATAAGTAGGATTTCAAATTGGCCATGTGAATATCATTGAACAATAACAAGGATCACATCAACAAAAAAGTAGAGATCGAGTTATAGTTTACATAGAATTTTAAAAGGTTATTTTCCTTCTTCTCAAAGAGTTATTCATTTATCTGTTCGCCATAATTTCTGATCTAAAGTGCATTGGATACAGGAGCGGATCTGTTGTATCTTGAGAAACTAACGACCATAACATTTACACCGAGGCGAATCAAATATTGTCTTAGGGACAATGCAACAACAAGCCTCATATCACATCTTCCTCCTCCCTTTAATTCTTTGTTACTTATTATTTCCAACACAAACATTGATCAAGTCATTATTGACTGGAACAATGTGGTTGGAATGACATTGAAGACAATAATTGGAAAGTTATTGGATGTTAGAAATGGAGCTAAATGGAAAACAGATTTCTCATAGATGTTGTTATTTTCCAGTGTTCTAAAAATCGGCTAGAAGGTGGAAAACCGCCCAGATAAATGGCTGGGCGGGCAGTCTGGGCGGTTCTGGGCAGTTTGGGTGGGTCTAGGCGAGTCTGGGCGGGATCTAGGCGGACTCTAGGCAGGGTCTGGGCGATTTTATTTATTTATCATTATTATTATTTTAATAAGGCTAATTGTGTTCTTATTTTATTTTTCTTTCCTATTTTTTAGAAATAAACTATTTAATTATTTTTTATTCAGTATATGTCTAAATGTAGCAAATGATGATTACTTAATGGAATTCTCAAAGGATTTGCCAGTACCAATTTTATTAATGTAGATTTTATCAAACATAACTGAGGTTATTCATGCAATTTGAAGAAAAATAAAAGAGTACACAAATTCAAATTTATATAAAGTACCCATCATGACCAACTTTAGTCATTTGAGTTTTAATATATTTTGTTCACGATTGTTAATTTTTCATGTTTTTAAATTTTGCATTTGTATATTGGCATTAAATTGGATGTGATTGATAATGTATTATGCTTAACTTTTGTAAATTATTAAAGTTATAATACAAAACCTAAGACCGCATGGGCCCCTGGGCGCTAGGCACATGCTCGTCGCCCGCCCAGCGCCTAGCGATTTTTAGAACACTATTATTTCCCAACAAGATAAATCAAATACAATATTCGTTATAGGCTACGACTACTCCACACCACCTAAAGTATTGTGTCACACCACCAAATCAACTTTTTCTCTCCCACGCCACTTACTTTATTTCTCACACCAATAAAAACTCAAAATTTTAAAAATTTCTCTCTCATCCCCTCTCTTCATCTTCTTTTCTTCCCTTCTTTTCCTCCCTCTCTCTCTTCTCCATTAGACACCGCCATCATCACCACCACCTCGCCACCGCCACTTCTCTCCCTCCCGTCACCGCCACATTTTTCCCTCTTTTCTCCTTCAAGCACCACCACCACCCCGCCATCTCTCTCACCCTCTCTGTCTCTGAAAATATGGTACTATCCCTTACTTTGGTTCATCGAAACGAAGATTGTAGTATTCTGAGTTATCTAATAAACAAAACTTGAATCACTTGAAAATATTTTGAAATGAGCAAATTATGGTCATTTTACTAAAGTCGTACAAATTTGTCTTGCCGTGAAAATGGGATAGCGTCCTTAACTTTGGCCAATTTATACGCTCGTTCGAGACCAATTCTCAACTTTATCAAAAAACAAAAATTGTAGTACTACGAGATATCTAATAAACACAATTTGAATCACTTGAAAATGTTTTGAAATGAGCAAGTTATGCTCATATTACTAAAGTTGCACAAATCTATATTCATTTTACTAGAATCGGTCTCAATTGAGAGTTTAAATTGGTTGAAAATTACCATATTTTTATGTTACTGTGTTTTTCAAAAATAGTTTTTTTTGGTGATGTGGGTGACTAGAACATAAATAATATATATGTTGGTGGCATGGGAAATAATATATATGTTGGCGGTATGTTGGTTACTAGAAAATAAATAAATAAATAATATATATGTTGGCGGTACGTTGGTTACTAGAAAATAAATAAACAAACAAATAAATAAATAGTTTTTTTGGTATGGGACAGTACTTTAGGTGGTGTGGAGTAGTCATTGCCTTCCTTATATGTTGGCGAACCATTAGTTTTGTTGCCTTCCCATACAATGACTAATGTTACAAACAATGCGGTAACTATTGAAAGCGATAAGATGGTCCATGGGGTGGTGTCCTTGATAGTTGTCCTAGCTGTAACCAGGGATGGGCATGGTCCGGGTTTGAGCCTATCTCGGTTCTAGTCTTGGTATAGTGAAATGGGTCCAGAACGGTTTCTAGATTGCACATTTTTTTGGAAAAACTCGATTGGTCCAGACTGGTTTGAAATGAAACGGTCCAGGTCAAAACCATGCCACCCCAAATTGTTGTTGGGCTTATGATTTCTTACACCAAATGTCTTGAATCAGGCCTGACAAACTTAAAACCCAACACAAATTTAGAAAATTTGCTATGGCCCAGCTCAAGCCTATCTGGCCTATATTTTGCCATGGCTCAAATAACATAATAATATTAGCATTTATCTAAACTTAACAATAACCTTTATTTTATTAATTAATTACATTTATGATGGGTATAGAAAAAGCAAATAGAAACCAAATCCAATTCTTGTTGTGCTTTTGTCTTTCTATAAATACAAGTAGTGTTAATTTTGAGATGCAAACCCACACGAGTAATTCTAGTCAGCTTTTTTTGGTGACATTTTCTTGGTATTCTTTTGGTGTTTTTACACTTTTTGTCTCTTCTTTTTAAAATGAGTAATTTTAGCCAACCTTTTTTGGTGGCATTTTCTTGGATTTGTTTTAGTGTTTTTACACTTTTTGTCCCTCCTCTTTAAAACACAATAAAATTCTAGCCAGCCTTGGCTGGCATTTTTTTTGCCTTGTTTGAGTTTTTTTACACTTTTATCCCTTATATAAATAATGTTTGTGGTTATGTTTTAAAGCAAAAATTCTAGCCAGGCTTGTTTGCTGGCTTTTTCTTGGCCTTTTTTGGTGGCATTTTCTTAGCCTTGTTTTGGTGTTTTTACATTTTTTATCCTTTGGCTTTTTTTTTTTGGCATTGTTTGAGTTTTTTTTACACTTCTACCCCTTATATAAATAGTATTTGTGGTTATGTTTTAAAGCAAAAATTCTAGTTAGCCTTGTTTGCTAACTTTTTCTTAGCCTTATTTGATTTTTTTTTTACACTTCTACCTCTTATATTGTATGACTTACACGAAATGAGGGGGGCTCCTACGCACAGTGGGCTGGATGGGCTCCTGCGCAGGTGTCCCAGCCGTTGGATCATATCATATGGATTTGAAATTCAGATTTAATTTAAAAAACATTTCCGCCAAAAATCCTCTCCTCTGATATGATATGATCCAACGGCTGAGACACCTGGACAGAGCCCATCCAGCCCACTGTGCGCAATAGCCCCCTCGATCCGACCCACACCACCGCACACAAACGCTGACGCACTAGACACCTCACACCGACACCGTACACCATACACACATACTCCACAAACACACCTTGTTGTTGTAATCTTGTCTTTATCTCTCTCATTCTTCTCTCTCCCCTGTTTCTCTGCCTTCCGCCTCTATAAGCCATTCTCTCGTCGCAGTCTGAGCACCAATTTGTTCTTATTCCCTCTGTGAACAAGAGAGAAAACAATTTCTCCCTCTCCCTCTTTAAAAATTCCACTAAAAAACCAACACACACAGCCCTCCTCTCCCTTCTCCCACTCTCACAACCAATTCACTCTCTCTACAGCCCCCACTGGCATTCAGACAGATTGCAACATATACGCATGTTTGTTTTTCTCTTTTTCTACATACCCCATATCTCTCCTCACCTCTAAATTTGCAGAGCACCAACTTGTTCTTCTTCCCTTCAGTCCTCTTTGCCTTTCTTTTTCCTTGAACCTCACCACAATTGAGAGTTTTTAACAGAGCAGAAAATAAACAGGTAAAGAGATATGATTAATTTTTTTTTTTAATTCTTTTGTATTGAAATTAGATTGGTCCATCTTTCTATTTTGATGTCACCTCTTGAGTTTTAGTCCCAAATTGCGGCAACAACGTTTCGTCATCTCGAATTTTATTGTTTTAATTTAGAATTTTAGAAACATTGTATTTTTGTGGAGGAAGAAGGATACACATAACTAAGGTTGTGATTATTGGTGTTCAAAGTAATTTCGGTCTATTGATTTTAAGAAATTTCCACTTGCTATAATTTAATAGTAATCCACTTGAACATGCTTGCTTCAAACCTAAATCCTGTTGGAAACCAAAGCAATTACCGTAATATTTGTATACCAGATTAAAAGAACCATCATGCAATTTTATTCAATGATAGATATAACTTAAATTGACATTTTCTTTTTTCTTTTTTTCGTCTCCCCTTCTGTTCCAGGAGGAAGAAAGGAGACAATCAGGCAAAAGTATGCAGATCTTTGTCAAGACAATGAATGAAAAATCAATAACACTTGAAGTAGAGAGCTCCACCACGCTTGCAAATCTAAAGCATCGGATCATTGAATACAATGTAGGAAGCCCTCAAATCAAATGGAATCTGTTCTTCGCAGGCTTTTCACTGGAAGAAGGGAAAACCTTGAGTGACTACAACATCCAGGAAAGTTCCTTACTTCACATGGCTTTTGAATTGAAAGAAGGTGCTCAGTTCTGCATAAGAACCCTAGATGAGAAACCTGACTTCAAGGTGAAAATTGGGAGATTCGACACACTCAACGATCTTAAAGCAAAGATTTATTACATGGAATGGATATCCACAGAACTATCAGCGTTTCATATTTGGTGAGACGACGCAACTTAATAATGGGGTGATTATTGATCAGATGGATATAATCCAAACCGAACTACTGAGTTTTGGGGACCTTGGGTCAATTTCCAGCGAAGACGGTTTTCAGCCACTTTTATACTTCATTCCGATAATGACATGAGGAGGGAATAATATTTATCATAAACCCGAATGGATAATCAGTAGTCCCTCGGCGAACATATCACCTGATGGCAGTGATGACCGTCACCACCACAAAGAGTCTGAAATTGGTAAGGTTTTTACAGTTTAATTTTCTGTTTCTTGTTTGAGTAAGTCTAGCCAGTCAGGTTTGTTAGCCATTTTTTTTGGCTAAGTTATAGTTTTTTTTTTTTTTTTTTTACATATTTTACCTCATTCTTTTTAAAACACAACCATAAATACCTTCAATAGAAGGGGTAAAAGTGTAAAAAGAACTCAAACTTGGCTAAAAATGGCTAGCAAACCTGGCTGGCTAGAATTGTTGTTATTGTTTGGTCAACAATTCTTAAGAGCCAGACCCTTAGCGTCAAGGGAGACTCAAGACCCTCCATCATCCTATTTTCTTCATCAGTTCTTCTTCATTTCTTCTTTTTCTTTTTTGTTCTTCATTGTTCTTCTGTTCTTCATCTTAATCTATTTTCTTCATCTTCATCACATTTTTAGTCTCCCTTGGCGCCGATCGAGCACTAGGGGCACGACGCCAGGGGCCGACTCTTAAGAATTGTTCCTTGTTTAGTAAAAGAGTGGATAGTCTAAAGCTGAAATAAAATCTTGGAAAGCACACACACACACTTACGCACCAACCATTCCATACACACCATATAGCGCACACTCGTACTTGGGAGCAAGGATTGTGATTT
Organism: Berberis thunbergii; assembly: GCA_003290165.1. Lineage (NCBI taxonomy): Eukaryota > Viridiplantae > Streptophyta > Magnoliopsida > Ranunculales > Berberidaceae > Berberis > Berberis thunbergii. Next base: position 52,978 of record QNQO01002152.1, on the reverse strand, counting down.
CGTTTTTCGAGTTAATTTCAGTCATCTAATTTTAAGAAATATTTCGGTGTGTAAAAAAAAAACGTAAACATTTTGAGAATACATGGAATATATATAATACATTTCGAGGGTACATGAAATATGTGAAAAAATAAAAATGGAAAGTAATTAAATTTATTAAACACATTAAATAAAACCTAAATACCAAGAAATGAAACAAACATGAAAACAATATATAATTAGAAAATTGGGGGTTGTTTAAAAAATCAATAAATAATTAGAAGAAATGATAATTAGAAAAACTCTAAATTTACAAAAAAAAAACAACTCCGAAACTTGTTGAAAAAATCCTTTGAAAAAATGAAAATTTGGTCACTAAGTTATGTGTTTTTGGCAAATAAAAACCGAATTTTACGAAAAAAAATATAAATATAAATTTCACCTTTTTTCTTTTAGTTATAAAAAAAAATGAAAATTTCAGTAAGATTTCATGAAAACTCATTCCATGCTTGGAAGCAATTAAATTAAGTCACCAGAATATAACCCTATACGAAACTATGATATTTCTCTGCAATCATGCATGAAAGCAGTTGCCTAATCTATATGTACATTGATTGGAAAGGAACCGGAGATGCTTTGAAGACTCAGAAGGCAAGCCCAAGCGCTTCCCAACCTCGATCAAACGTTTTGAAGAAAATCCAGAAAAATTTCATTTGAGAAATTTCTCTTTGTGTAAGAAGACGACAGACAAATGAGACTGGACGACCATATTTTCTTTTGTCAATAGAAATTCCAGATAAAACATTAATGAAAGAGAAAGGAAAAAGGGAGGGGGTATCTATTCTTCCGAATGTAAAATTTTCTAGTTTTTCAGAGTTAATTATGAATTAGTGAAAAATCATTGTTCCAGTGAGCTAAATAAAAGGAAAATCAACATACCATCTTTTAGGACGTGTCTGATCGTGCAGGAAAAAGAAGAAGAATATTTTAGGGAACATTTTATTTTTCATTTTCTTTCAAAGAAAAGGAAATGAATCAAATCAATATTGATTGTCACATTGATTACAAAGAAAAAATGTTTCATCATCTTCTCAATACTCACAAAAGAAAGAGATACCTAAATATGTCATCCCCAAATCTTCAGATACCTAATGTATATACCAATTTTTCATAACAAAATTCAGTTTCATGTAATTTGAAAAGAATATCCTCACATGCCTCAAACTTCTACAAAAGAGATTTCAAAATCAGCAACACTTGGACTCCAAACAATAATCCCAAACCCATGAAACCAACAGATGTGATTGGACTTGTCAGTAATCATCATGAAATAATCACACAATTAATAAAGGCACGTGGGTTTTTACGAATGAGGCTTAACAGTTCAACTGCCCTCAAAAGGCCATTTTGCTGTTTAGAACATATCCAATCACTTTTTAACTTGACATGACGAGTCTCATTAGCGGATGTGGAACAAAACTTTTCAATTGGATCCAATATCTAACAATATTGTCACTAATGAAAGCATAAAAATAACACAACATTTCGACGTCACCTACTCTCCCTCTTACTCAAAAAATGACCTAAATAAAGCCTCTCACTCTCTTTTCCTTGTTCGTTTCATCAAAACGTTTGAGAGGGAATTACATCAAAATTTGTACAATTCATCTCTATCTCTGTTCTTGTTCATAAACGCAATTTTTTTTCAATCCGATTCAATTCCTAGAAGAGCCAAAACGGACAAGCAGTAATTCAACTTGAAAGAAATTCAATAAACATACAAGTTTCTTTTTGCGAAAACAATTAGCTTTTGCTCGATTTCTATTGAGGTTTAGAGCTTTCATTCTATTGAACTGTAGATTCGAATTCAAGAAACGTAGACCAAAACCCTATCACTCTCCTATCGAAGGGAGGGATTTAAGCTTCACTTCTTCTTTCAATTCATCTCTGTTATTTCTCATTCGAAGATGCACATTTTTAGGGTTTTTGTTTGATTATTTTGGTGAATTGGAAGGAGACAGATAAGCTTACCAAGTAAAAGCGACAGATATTTGCAAATTTGCTCACATAGCTGTTGTTTGATGGAAACGCCTGAAATTCGAAGTTCAAACGCAAAATAGGCAAATCAGCTAAAGAAAGCAGGTTTTGATGGGAGTGGAAAAGTTTCTAGAAAGTACAACATCTCTTGGTTAAGCAGGTTTTCATGGAAATTTGCCAAGATGAAAAGCCAAAGCTTTGACTTGACCTTGAAAACAATTATAAAGCAAAAACACGAAGCCACTAGGGCAAAGCTCGTGATCGAGAAGGAAACACAATTACGGTAGATATTTGATGCACAGTGTGTGTGAAGACAAAGATTTGGAGGAAGACTGAAATTCCCTCAGATGAGATGCGTTTGGTGTTTAGGGGAAGTAGCTCGAGGAGGAGGTATTGGTTGTTGATCAGACGGATGCAATACAGGCTAAGATACTGAATTTTGGGGATTTGCTTGGGTGTCGCTGCGAGGCAATTTCGCCAAGGAGTGCTCATCCTACTCTGGTTTTGACTTCCTATATGATAGGAGGTGCAAATCAAGTTTTTCATCTACCCATCTTTTCGGATGAAGGAGAATGTCGGACCAATCTTTTAAGTTTTGTAAACTTAAAATTCATTCACATTATGTAAACTTCGTACCATTATATAATTTGTTTATATTTTGTTTTTGCAGAATCTGCAGCTACAAATTCATTGATGGAAACTTCTAATGAGTGGCTAAGGCGATGGAGGGTAAGCTTTGTTTATCAATCCTTTTACAGTATCTTGAAAATCAGTGATTTTCCATTTAGTGAGCTAACTTGATGCATTACAACTTCTTGTTTTTTAACATTGTAAAATCTTATGCTTTAAACAATGTTGTTGTGCATGTATGCCTTTCTTGCAAAGTTATGGCTTGTAGATTTCAATCAGGTGGGATTGGGATGTTTTCAAATACTTGGGTACCTTTGTTAATGGAATGGAAAATTCTCTGTGCCTGTTTTAACCTCTTTCATGAATGCTTACTGTATCAATGCACTCAAAATATTTTGTTAGTGATACTTGTTCTGTCCTTATGTGTGCTTAAAGTAGTTTTGAATGTGGTCATGTATGAATATAATTTCTTGTGATCATCATATCTCAAAGTGCTGTGATTACTATCAGTAAATAGTGACTTAGTCCTTGCGGTTGTTTGCTATTGTTTGATGGCTTAACATGTTCTGCATGCTCTTTTCTTTCATTTCAAAATTACTAAACTGTGCTGCATGCTTCTTTTATTGCCATTGTTTTGACACAATGCTTGGAATATGCGTCACTACTTCCGGGCTTATAGTCTACTCTGTGATCTATCTATTACTGTATTTTAGTGCAAGAGTAGAGGAAATGGATCCCAGTTTATCTCCAAATGGGTAAACGAACTGTTAATCACACTTTGAGTCAGAGTTGGTCAGTCCATTCCAAGTCAAGTATCATCAACAGAAAAATGAAATATAAATAGTCTCATACTTTTTGTATTCCCTATTGGGGACGCAGAATGCTAGTTAATAACTTATAGCATGTATTGCATGCACCTATGCACTTTGAAAATTAGTTAGAACAGGGCTTCATCCTTATTGAACTTTAAAAAAATGCACTAAAACAAAGTGTATTAGACTAGGGCTGCATGGATAATGGATTTCTGATACTTAGGTCATCAAAAGGTTAGATGCTTGGCAAGTAATCAGGGTGTCCTATTTTTGTCTGATCAGGATTCTAAAATGTGTGGTGGATATTTTCAAGGATACTGTTTGGATAATTTCCTGCAAATTCACTTTTGAGCATGCGTGTTATCATAGGATTCATCTTGCTATCCTTGAACATGGGGTTTTAGCATCTGATCTAAGAAAGTGAATGGTGTACTTTCTGGAGGTTGTTGGTTCAAGGAAATTTAGCAGAATGCTCTGTTTTCAGTTGCTGTTCAATGAAACAATTCTTAAAATCAAATTGTTGTTATGGTCATGTCGTGACTTCAGACAATTGCTGGTTCTGAGCATCTAAACTTATATCATCACTAAAAACTGACCTGCAGACATCATTCAACACTCCCCACTAATTTCAGATGAAATGAGGGGCTGCTACTTCCAAATATATCAATCCACGGTCATTGGTTATGCGAGTGAATATATTACATTTGTGGCACAACGGATGTTGAAAATTAGAAGGAGATTTGGAGATCTCGAAGGGAGAATAGAAGAAAGGGGAGAGATTTTCTAGAAAAAAGAGGATTTAGGGAGGAATGCAGAAGAAATAATAAATAATAAATAATAAATAAGATGATACTTAGGAAAATAGATAATTTGATTGATTGATGATTTGTTTGTTGTTCTTACAATGCTTGCCTTTCTCTCATTTAAATAAAAAAATTAGTCATAGCTAAATTAAAAAAACAAATGAAGTACCTAACTAATTAGACTTGCTAATTAAAATGTTAATAAAAATAAGAAAATTCTAAAACCTACTATGTTCCCACATCAGCCTCACTTCTTAAAACAACTCATCATCGAGTTGCACATCGAGAAGATGATGCAATCATTTCTATTTGATGATGATAACATGATGCAAACAATTGGGCAACGCTTATTGCGGCTATTGGATCATATTTTCCTTGGCGACCTTTTAGATATTGGCACGACTATGGCAGGAATGACATATTTCACTTTGCAACGACTAAGAAAATCACCAGTGTTTTATCCATAAAAATGTGACTTCTCACAATGAGTTGCATGTGAATATACATAGGCTGAAAAAAAAATGGTATCTCCCTTATTGAAAAGGTACTAGTTATTTTCTTCTTTACTCGCTGACAGCCACTCTTCTCATTGTTGCCTATCCTTCCCTTCACACGTTGTACTAGTTAAAGATGGAAGCCACATAATATTGACAACGAAAATATATCTTACTATTCATCTTCATTTTTTTAACCGGAATAATACATCAATTATAGGTCACTTCTTCCTTTATTCATCAGCTCAATCCCTATTTGAAGGAAGCTCTTAAACACAAGTTCAACTTTTGAATTAGCATGCTAATATATGGTTGGCAGTGGGGCGGATTTTTACGGATATTCGCTCCACCCAATCTGTATGGGGCGGATTTGGATATGGCTAAATGGGTTTTCGGGTGGTTTTGGGTATCCAAAAAATATCCATTTACTATTCGGGGCGGATACGATTTTAGCCATCTCCGCCCCGCAGGCCCCGCGGATATCCGTTTAACCAACAAATTTACAAAAGTACCCTTCATCTATATAAAGGGAACTCGTTTTTTCACAAGACAATCACTCCCTCACACCGCACACCACCTCGCCCAGTCGCCCTCCCTCACACCACGTCGCCTGATCTGCCTCCCTCGAGAGATCTGCCTAACGCCTCCCTGCTCCCTCGAGAGATCTGCCTCTCCCTGCCTCCTTGCTCCCTCACACCGCGAGAGATCTGCCTCCCTGCTCCCTCACGCCGCGATCTGCCTCCCTCGCAGAGAGATCTCTATTTGAAGTTTGGAGTCTTGGAGATCGAAAGACAAGGGTTTCTTCCTCATCAAAAAACAAGGGTTTCTGCCTCCCTGATCAAATCTCTTCCCCATCGGAGATCTAGATCTAGATCAGATTTGAGACCGAGATCGAATCTGATAAGATCAAGATCAAGACCTGTTCTGATCAAGATCTGATCAAAATCAAGATCCGATCAGATCGAATTTTTTGAATTTGTTGTAATTTTTTTTGAATTTGTTGTAATTTTTTTATGATTTGTAATTTCTGAAATTTTTTTGTTAATTTTTGTATGGTTTGTAATTTCTGGAGAATCTGTTTGTAATTTTTGGAGATCTAATCTGGTTTGTAATTTTGTTATTTTTTTTGATTATATGAGAATTTGTTTTGATACTTGACATTTGAGAATATGTTTGTTTGTTTTTTTTTTTTAATTTCTTCCGGTATTTTGGGCGGGGCGGAGATCCACCGATCCATCCGGTTCGGGGATGGTTTTTACAAAATATGGTAAACGGATATTCGGGGCGGATTTGGATATCCGTGATTTCCAGCGGGGTGGGGATGGATTTGTCCAAATCCGCCCCCGTTGCCATCCCTATGCTAATAGACAACAAACTAACATGTTCAAATAGGATAGCCATATATATGTAACAAAACAAGAAATCACGTGCAATTCACATGTAGATGGATTGTCTATATAGCATATTCGTTTCTATTTCGATCCAACTATTCTTGGAATACATCATCATAGGGAAATAAATTTTCGTAAAATCCTCAACCAAGCTAAGAGAAGAATCCATGAGTTTTAAAGTAAAAGTTAAACTCACTAGGTGAATGGTTGTCCATATGGTTTCTTGGTGAACACGCTTAAATTCGTGATCTTGATGTCTATCTATCAATTGCTTAAGCATCTTGAGAATAAGAATATCCATCCCCTTGCCTAACAAATAGAAGAAGTCGGAATGATATTCTTGAAGCGCACGAACTCGAAAGGAAAAACAACTAATTGTTAGGGATAAACTAGTTCTTGAGAGATTCCAATAGGTAATGTTGATCTTCATTAACTTCTCTTTTATAATTATCCCAAACAGCTAGTACCACATCGGGATAGTTTACTTCTGTCGATTGCTGTTCCAAATAGATAATTTTCTTCTGTCTTGTTAACGATTCCAAATAGATAATTTTGTTCTGTCTTGTTAACGAGAAAGAAGAGTATGCTAAACAAAATTGATAGGTGTCATTGGAATCCGTTCTCCATAACCACAAGCCTGAATCTCCACTGGGCATTTTTTGCATGCATCAGTCTCTGAATAACTTAAATATGTGGTGGTGGTGTCCTGGCAATCCTTGTGAAAGTGGCACCAACATTGCAAGCAGCTTCACTAGTAGCACTCTCCAGCATGCTAAATACATTCACATATAGTCAACGGCCAAAATTTTGAATTTAGACATCAATTTTCTGTTGATGGGATTGCTGAACTTTTCTCAGGCTTCTCCAGGGAGGGATTTTGAAAAAGCACGCGGTTTAGCTGTCGATGCTTGAAGTTCATGAGCAGATCCGAAGAAAAGAACTAAGTGACTATGGAGGTGGTACACGATGCCCACCAGGTGGCAGTGATGGCTCTGGGGGTTCTGAGGATGAAGGGTTGGCTGCGGTATTCGATGAACTATTGCAAGTGGTATTAGCAACCATTGTTTGCCTGATGGTAATAAACTTGACTTAATCTCACTAATTTCAATTTCACTATAGATAGTTAAAACATCTCTTTTCCTAGCAAGGGCTAGGTATTAAACTTAACGTGGGTTAGACTAAACTTTCAATTGCTGTGTTTTATTGATATAAAAAAAATTAAAAAAATAAAAATAAACTTTAAATATGACATAAACCTATATAGCACTATAACATACATGCAATTTCGTCATTTTGTTAACCAGCATAAACCTATATAGCACACAACTTAAATTCATTTAAGTTTTTTATAATTTACAGAAGCTTTCTTCTTGAGAGCGCACTGGGTGTCAGCGTACTGACTTGTAATATTGCATCTAGTCCATGCTGTTTCATACTCCAATTTGAAATCTCACTTATAATTTTTTGTCATCCAGTCTCATTTGTCAAAAGAAGAACGCGGTCATCCAGTCTCATTTGCCTGTCATCTTCTTACTCGAAAAGAAATTTCTCACACGAAATCTCATCTGGATTTTCTACAAAACATTTGATCGAGATTGGGAAGTGCTTGGGCCTGCTGTCTGAGTCTTCAAAGCATCGTTGTTTCCTTTCCAACCAATTTGATTGCTCCCAAGTACGAGTGTGCACAATATGGTGTGTATCAAATGGTTGGTGGGTTTATGAGTGTGTGCGTTCCTAGATTTTGTCAGCTTTAGACTTTCCATTCTTTTACCAAACAAGAGCGGGAAAATAAACTGTAAAACCTTACCAATTCCAGACTTTTTGTGGTGGTGACGGTCATCACTGCCATCAGGTGATATGTTTGCCGAGGGACTCTTGGTTATCCAATCGGGTTGATGATAACTATTATTTTCTCCTCCTGTCATTATTGGAATGAAGTATAAAAGTGGCTGAAAACCGTCTTTGCTGGAAATTGACCCAATGTCCCCAAAACTCAGTAGTTTGGTTTGGATTATATCCATCTGATCAATAATCACCCCATTATTAAGTTGCGTTGTCTCACCAAAGATGATACGCTGATAGTTCTGTCGATATCAATTCATGTCATAAATCTTTACTTTAAGATCGTTGAGTGTATCAAATCTCCCAATTTCCACCTTGAAGTCGGGCTCACAGTCTGGGGTTCTTACACAGAACAGGGCACCTTCTTTCAATTCAAAAGCCACGTGAAGTAAAGAACTTTCCTGGATGTTGTAGTCGCTCAAGGTTTTCCCTACTTCGCCCAGTGGAGTACCTGCATAGAGATTCCATTTGATCTGAGGGCTTCCAAGATCGTATTCAATGATCTGATGCTATAGATTTGCAAGTGTAGTAGAGCTGTCTACTTCAAGTGTTACTGAATTTCTATTCATTGTCTTCACAAAGATTTACATGCTTTTGCCTGATTGTCATTTTTCTTCCTCCTGAAACTGAAGGGAAGACAAAAAAGAGAAAAACAATTGTAAATTCTAGGCATGTTCAAGTGGAATACTATTAAAAATATTACGGTCTTTGCTTTGGTTTCCAACAGGTGTTAGACTTGAAGCAAGTATGTTCAAGTGGAATACTATTAAATTCTAGGCATGACAATGAATAAAATACCCCCTCCCCCCAATATGTTGGAACAAAATTCAAGAATGACAGACTACTAGCTGTTAAAGTTGAGTTGATTCAAGACCCAATAATCTGATCAGCAACAGATCAACTTTCAAGCTGCACCCGATCAAGAAACAACAGCTATAAATCAGGTGGCTATCATTGATACCCCAAACTTTTTCTTTCAAGAAGTTATGGCAAATTTCCACTCGTCCCAGCAGGAAAACTATGCGATTCTAGTTGTATCAGCAAAATATTTTCATATTTTTGCTTGATCAGTGATCTTCTTTGTTATTTTTTAGTTTGGAACTAAATGTTTTGCAGAATCAATAAGATAGGGTAGAAACTGGTTCGAAGAGTTGCAGAATTAATAAGATGCATGAAATTATTTGGTACATGACCCATGAAGGGAGACCCATTACTGCTCCTCTAACCTCTCTTTGTTTGGGTTATGTAATCTCGATTGTTAAACCCATTCGTTTCACACTATAACCCCATTTGCTATATTATTATTTCTCATCTATTTTGAGATTTAATTGTATTTTATTTTAAACAACAGTGTATTCATGGTAAATTCTTCACACAAAAATAAAGAAATGGTTAATGATCCAATCAACCAATGAATTCTAACTTATTATTCCTTCCATTACTAAGGTCGATCCGGTTGAAATAGATTCTTGAATTGTCAAATTACTGCAAAATTTCAGTTTATATTCCTATCCATGGAGTTTTTATCAATTCATAAGTTTCTAATCTTTTATTTATTCATTCATTCCCGATGAAACAAAAAAGACATGGAAAGCCACATGTAGATTCATGGTGTGGTAGCCTGGTAGGTAGGAAAAGATATAAGATATGAATTGTTCCTATATAACGAGTAAATATCTAATATCACATATACATGTCTTTCTTCCATATCGTAATTCAAACATTTAGATTTTCTATTCACTTGGATGGTCATTACATAAACTTAGGTTGACCCCCGTGTTTTTCTTTTTGAAGTTTCCAAATTATTTGTTTGCTTTTCTCTATCATTATTCCGCATAATTACAAATAGGCGAATTCTATTTTTATATCTTTCAAAAATTTTACACATCAAAATATTTTACGAAAAAAATCTTAAAATCAATAGCAGAAATTACTTTAAAAACTCAAATCATAACCTTGGTTATGTGTATCCTTCTTCCTCCCAAATACAATGTTTCTAAAATTCTAAATCAAAACAATAAAATTCGAGATGACAAATGTTGCAATTTGGGAATAAAAGTCAAGAGGTGATCCCAAAATGAATCCTGCAACAGCCACATTGTAGTCTTATACTCGCTGCTATACGAAAAATGGAAGATGAGCCCAATCTAATTTCAATAAACTAATTTTTTTTAATGTCTAATCAAATCTCTTTAACTGTTTATTTTCTGCTCTGTTAAAGATAGCCTCAGCCACAACTGAGGCTTAAAGGAGAAAAAAAGGGGAAAGAGAAGAGGAGAGAAAAGAAGAAACAAAAATTCTAGAGAGTCATGTCCGCGCTATGATAGATGGTATTGGGCCAGGCCTAACTCTCTAGAAAAGTTCGAGAAAAAAAAAAAAAGAGTTGATGTTTTGCAAATTTTCTAGAGAGCCAGTGAGGCGTGCCAGAGGATCGCGAGGGAGCCTCTTTGGCACGTGAAAAATTCTAGACCTCGTAAGAATGGCTGAATATGTATAGCACAATGGTACGGAGGTATGGAGCCCGGTTGATGTTAAAGCCTTTATATGTAGTATAAGACAAATCCAGCTTTAACATGGGGTTTTCCATTTGACGGCTAACCTCAATCTCTAGGCCTTTATATTCCATGAAAATAAGTGATACACTTTTTATACAGTGTGTATTCGTGCACACTTGATATTTGGGTCGTGCATTTGACACTCCCTAAATAGGTCAAAATTACTAAATATAAAAACAATTATAGATTACCACTAAAAAAAATCTAAACATCTTGTCATATGATATACAAAACATACATCAACATAAAATATTTTAAGACCCTAGGCTATTTGAAAATTATATTAAAAAAAACCTCAATTCGATAAAAATTTGTCATATCACGCATGCTAAAAGACGATTTTATTGCAATTTTAACACAACTTTGAAAATCAACCTTTTGACAAATTTTTTTATATGACCTATATGACTGAGTATATTTTTAATAACTTAATCTAATTCTAGTGATACAAAGAAAGGGATTATAATTTGATTATTCAAGAATTATTGCTATCGTTGTCATTAAATTTTTAATTTCAAGAATAAAAAAAATGAGTTGATAGCTGTGAGATATGTTTACATTAATATATATTTTCTGTTATTTATTATTGTTTTAGAAAATAAAATTAAGCAATGCATATCTCTAGTAGCATCAAAGGTCCGTGAAATCCCCCAATTCCTCCTTTCCCACCACTTCTCCACCTCATACATTGAACAACACAATCACTTACTTGCAGTGTTAAATTGCCAACTTCTCTAAAAGCTTAAGTTGGCAGAGAGGGGATATCTAGCTTAAATTGCCAACATCTGATTTGTCCACCAAGTGGTTTGCTCGTGTGTCCCAATGGATTCTTTTGATTTGAGTTTTTTTATTTGCATTGATTAAATGTAATACTATCCCATGCATGTTCGTGTTACTCGAGTATTTTGACCGTATGAAAATTCTGGATGTGTTTGTTTCAATTTGGTGTTGTACGTATGATATAATCATATGATTGAAAGTTCTTAGATGAGTTGGTTATTTATGAGAACAATCTCTTTGGTCCCCAAAGGTATACGATTTCTATGTTCATGAAACTTTCATTTTCAGATCACAAAGATATGCAATAATACCTCAAATTAGCCTAAAATATAGGAGTTCCCTCATGGATTCCCATGTCATAGGATTTCATTCAACCAAACACACCCTTAGATAGAGCACATTCCATCAACAATTGTGCTATAAAATGTGTGTCAAATTGTATCCTCCTGGTTTTAGTCTTAAAATTCACGTTCTTCTTTGGCAAATAATAGGAATATCATAAATTTTTTGAGGTTCCAGGCTTTCACTTTTATCTTCCTCTCTTTTCTTAATGTTCCCTTGTATATCTGTTTATGTTGGTTGCTTGCATTTCTCAAGTTTTGGTTACATAAATTGATCGAGCATAAATATTTGAGTTATTTGATCCTGTAGGGGAAAATCTGGAGCCACATTTTCAAAATGACAGTTCTTCCCTTCAACACGCAGAACTCATTTCGCTTCTTGGAAGTTGTTAGGCGTAGATATCAGTAGGTAAATATAGTTTCCCATTAATTAATCTGTTCTCTCTGTCATAAAGATTCTATTATTTGTTTAATTTTTTTCCTTTATATGACAGCTACATGTCACGAGCCATGCCTAAAAATATCCCTCACCAAGGCAACAAGGCATCCAAAGCATCATATGGACGTTGGCAGAAGGCCCGTAAAGGCCCGATGGAGCAGCAAGTTTTCTCTAGATGCCTCCAGAAGGTTCTAGAGTGCTCTTGGACATTCTAGATTAGTTTTCTCTAGAGTGTTCTAGCATGGATGAGTCTAGAACACCCTTGTACAGATTTGTGTAGTATTTTCTAGAAGCCTCCTTGTAATTTCTGGTTCCTTTGGAGGTGGGAACTTTCTAGATGCATTGAGAATACTCCTTTGAAGGAGGATTGTGGAAGGTTCTAGGCTAGAAGCCTCTAGGACTTTAAGGGCCTATAAATAGGCCTTGGCATTCATTTGTAGAGAGATAGAAAGAAACACTTGTACAACTCTCTCAAGCAATAGAAAGCATTCTTTCAAAAAGCCTAAACACTTGTGCCTTAGCATTTTCCTCACTTAAGTTTCCGTAGCAACACTTAGCATTAGCCAAGCATCGAAGTGCCTTGACTAGTTAGTCCGACGGGAGTGTGACGCTAGTAGGCAGCGTGTTAGCCAAGGGAAAAAGGTCAGCACGTGACACGTGGTATCAGAGCAGCGACGATCGTAGGGCGGTCTTGCTGAAGTTGCGTTGTGCTAGCTGCTGTGTGTACGAAGATTAGGTGCGGAGCAATATGATCATGTCGGGAAATAAAGAGAGTGTTGTTGGAGGGTCCGTGGTCGAGGAGACTGGAAGAAAGACTAGTCGGACCAGCATGCTTGAGGATCGTATGGCCAAGGTGGAGCTGACCGTGGGCGATCTCCAAGACAGCGTCGGGGAGATGGAACAGAAGGTTGAGTCCTTCAATGGGACGTTGGCTAGCGTCACTACGGATATCGAGCAACTCGATAGCCGCGTCCATGACCTTGAGCTCGGCACTGTGGAAGCCAAGAACGAAACTCAACTTCTCGTCAACCAAGTTGCGGATGCTATGCGCAACGAGATGGGCCAGCTCAAGGACACGCTGATGAGGCAGCTCCAAGCCATTCGGGAGCAGGTTGAGTCCTTGCAATCGGACGTCAACCTATGCAAGGCGGTTGTGGCAGGTAGTGCTACTGTACGAGAGGGACCAAGGATGAAGTTGCCTGAGCCGCCAAGGTTCCATGGGAAGCGCGATGCTAGGGAGCTCGACAACTTCCTATGGAGTGTTGAAAAATATTTCAACGCTATACGCTTGGACGACGATGAGTCCAAGATCACCACCGTCACCATGTACTTGGGTGATGATGTCATCCTTTGGTGGAGGAGGCGTGAGTCGGATATCAAGAAGGGTATTTGCTCGCTTAAGACTTGGGACGAGTTCAAGGCGGATTTCAAGCGGCAATTCTATCCGGAGAATGCGGAGGAAGTTGCTATGAAGAGGCTGCGTGGATTGAAGCATACGGGGTCAATCAAAGAGTATGTCAAGCAGTTCACTTCTCTTATGCTTGAAGTCTCGGACATGCCGGAGAAGACTCAGCTCGTCTACTTCATGGATGGACTACAACGATGGGCCGAACAAGAGTTAAAGAGACGCAATGTTCAATCACTTGCGGAGGCCATCGCAGTTGCCGAATCCTTGTTTGAATACAAGGCTGATTCAAAAAGCCACAAGGGCGGCAACAAGAGTGGCGACGGTAACAAGGGAAAAGGTGGGGGAGCAAAACCCACCGAAAGAAGCAGCAGTAGCAGCGACGGCAAGCAGTTCGAGAGGAAAGACAAAGCCAAGCAGTCCTTATCGGATAGCAAGGTGAAAACCGCGACTGCTTCTTGTGCGGAGGGCCGCACTGGGCTAGGGAGTGCCCACAGCGACAGAAGCTCAATGCGATGATCGCTGGCAAGAGTGGATCGTCCGGGGAATCATCGGGGGATGAGGCGCAAATGGGGACTTTGCGCTTGCTAAGCAGCGTCAATGTTACGGTGAAGCAAAACAACGTGGCTAAGGTAAGTATGCTGCCCCATTCGAAGAAATCCGCTCTTATGTTTGTGGAAGCCAAGGTAAATGGCAAGGCTTCAAAGGCACTCGTCGACACGGGTGCAACGCACAACTTTGTTGCTTTAAAGGAGGCAACAAGGCTGGGCGTGTAGTACACCAAGAAGCCAGGCACCTTGAAGACCGTCAACATAGCACCGGTGCCTATCCATGGTGTAGCACGAGGCGTCTCCCTTCATTTGGGCGAATGGAAGGGGATGGTGGACCTGACTGTCGTCACGATGGACGACTTCTCATTGGTGCTGGGCATGGAGTTCATGGATACGGTGAAGCCATGGACATTAGAAAGGAACGGGTCGATGACTATTGCAAAGGATCGAGAATCATGCTCTGTCCCTGTCACTCGGGAGATCGTGGAGGCCAAGATGTTGTCAGCCATTCAAGTGAAGAAAGGCGTGCAAAAGGGGCAAGCAACATTTGTGGCCACGTTGATCGAAGATGGGCCTCAACCCAGCGAGGTTCCGAAGGAGGTAGCTGCGATTTTGAAAGAGTACAAAGATGTCATGCCTCCAAAGCTACCCAAGAGACTTCCTCCAAGAAGGGAAGTCGATCATATGATCGAGCTGGAGCCAGGGGCTAGGCCTCCAGCCATGACGCCTTATCGGATGGCACCGCCAGAGTTGGAAGAGCTACGCAAGCAACTCAAGGAGCTGCTGGACGTGGGTTTCATTCGGCCATCCAAGGCCCCATTCGATGCTCCAGTATTGTTCCAACGCAAGCACGACGGGTCCTTGCGTATGTGCATCGATTATCGAGCACTTAACAAAGTAACCATCAAGAACAAGTATCCAATTCCTTTGGTTGCTGATATTTTTGATAGGCTCGGTAAAGCCAGGTACTTTTCTAAACTAGATCTCCGATCAGGTATTGGCAAGTGCGCATAGCCAAAGGAGATGAGCCAAAGACAGCATGCGTCCACTACACCAAAAACCCCCTTTAGCAACGGTTCTGTACCGTGGGCGTAACCCATTGCCACGGCTAAGAGCCGTTGGCTACAGAGGCGTCGCGAAATTTGTTGCAACGGCTATAAACCGTTGCTAAAATGTTTAGCAACGGTTTTATGTTTGAGTAGGGGTGGTGATTTTCAGCATTTAGCCACGGTTTTAAACCGTTGCAAGGAGAATAGCAACGGTTTTTAGCCGTGGCAAAAATAGCCACGGTTTTAAGCCGTGACAAGGTGTAGATATTAGCAACGGTTTTAAACCGTGGCTAACAAGGTAGCAACGGTTTTTAGCCGTGGCTAACCCTGGCCACGGTTTTAAGCCGTGACAAGATGTAGCTATTAGCAACGGTTTTAAACCGTGGCAAATGTGATAGCAACGGCTTTGAGCCGTTGCAATAGTTAGCCACGGTTTAAAACCGTGGCAAATTTTTTTTTTTTTTAATTTTTTTTTTTTTTTTTTTTTAATTTTTTTTTTTTAATTTTTTTTTTTTTTTTTTTTTTTGCTATCAAATGACTTTGAGTCATTGAGTCAAAATCTATCAAATAATGGAAGCAAAGTAATGTAATTAATAAGAAAATGTATTACATTGAGTCAAATTCTATCAAATAATATCTCAAATACAAATATCTAGGAGGCATATCTAAGCTTGTTTCATCCAAATTTCTTCTACTGTTTGAATCTATACTTTTCCTTGTTAAACTTTGTTGATTGTTCATGTGAGTACCACTATAGTTCTTCATATGGTCAATGAGAGTCTTTAAGCATATCTAAGAGGCATTTCATATTTAAATCCTCCTTAGCGTCTCTATCATCAGCAACCTCATCCAATTTTTCGAGAAAACATTTCCTATCTTGGATATCAAGTGGATGATCCTTCTCACCCTGCACCAGTTTAAAGAAAAATTCATAAGATCTTCTGAATATGAGAAAGTGTTCTCGTTTAGGTAAACTCAATGCAGTCATCAAATTTGCGAAAATCTTACATCCTGAAAGTTTGGCCAGATTTTCCCAGGTTCCACCAAATCCATATTTTTGCTGTTGGCTAATGTCCTGTACCTGTTCATAGCCAATAGTCAATGACGAGGTCAATCATAAACGCTACTTCGGGTTGATAAAAGCATTTATGAAAGAAATATATTTGTAGTAGAGTTGTCAATTATGGAATGAAATGAAGTTCAACCTTGAACCTACACATACAGAACCAAATAAAAAACACCATACTTCCCAAATAAAAAACAACATACACATGCAGAACCATTGAAATGAAGTACATTGGAACCCTTAAACATCAACAAATACCTTTCCCCAAGGCAGAAATGCAAATAAACAAGTGACCAGCCATCTTTGGTGAATCCATTGATTGCATCATTGAATCCTCTACAAAAATGCAAGATCAATAACAGCTTATAGACTCTCCATGTTTGTTGCAGCGGTACGCACATTCATAATAGAAAGGATACGGACATACCTGCTCAACCTTTGACTGAAGGTTCGAAGAACAACTGGCTGCCTTCCCAAGTTATACACCACTTCCCCACTAGTCTCTTGAGCAATTTGCCTGATGTAGCGCAATGCCTTTGAACAGAAAATTTTCTATCAGTTCCATGTTTGTTCTTTGGAGCTTTGAAGAAAGAAAGTAGAACTCACTTCTACCTTGACCATTTAAATACACTTATTAATGTGCAAGACACTCAAGCTTACATCAAAGAAATTAATGTAATATAAATAGATAAAACAAAGTTGAATGATATAATTGAAGCAACAGAACAGAGTAATAAATAAAGTTTGTCTAGATGTAGCAATCCAGATTTTGGGTAAAGTAAATACTTCATTGGGGCATGAGATTGACACCTATGGTCAAGTATTTGCTTTCACAATCCAACTCGTGTGATAAGCACAATTTTATCACATGGGCTAAATTATAACAACCAGAACCTTTTCTACTTACTGCAATTGTCATTTTCTTAGCTAGAACTTTAGACGATTGATAAAGTGGACGTAACACCTCAGGCACGCTCCATGCCTATAAAAAAGCAGGGTGTAATTAGTTGATAAGAAAGATATTTTCAAAACTTAAGTAAATGTCCCTCGAACCAAAAATAAATTTCATATCCTTCCATAAAAAGGGAGAAGGGGGTCAAACCTCAAGATCAAGGTGGTCGACAATGTGGATGATTGATCCTCCTCCCTCGCATGGACGAATCAAATAACCACTAGGCAGCATCTCAGCCCTTGTGAACTGAGAAGTAGTAGATGGGATTGGGCCAGAAACAGAACCAGAGAGTGATCTCTCACAGACCTTCAGGTGTAGACACAAAGCAAATAAATCTAGATTATTAACTTTCGTCAAACCCAAATGCAGTTGCAAGAAATGTTTGATGACAATTACACAAATCATCACTATAGTTGCAGACCACAATTAAAATCAAACTTGTCATTGCGAGAGAAACTAGGGTATTCGTTGCCTTAAATCATGAAATGCTAGAAAACATAAGTAGATTAATGATAACAACATGATAGAATGGACATATAAAACTTGCTTTAGATGACTATAACCAACATAGCCATAACATCATTAACAGGAAGGAACGTAAGAGAAAATATAATCAACTTATATGGTTCTCCAAGAACATCTACACTGCCACTAATCTAGATGAGTATGACCAACTTAGGCATAATATCATTGATAGGGATAAAAGGAAAAGATTTATTTAGACGTAACCAACAAAATTCAATGGGCTTTGCAAGAGAACTCCTCTGATAACCACTTATGGACAAGTTCACACACATCTTATTTACGCAAATAATTCTACCAACTTATATGCGAACCAAATAATTCTATAACGAAAATTACGCAATCAAGAATCAAAGAAATGCTACCAAAGACAATGTTTAGAACTTAATAAACCAAAACACGTTTTACTGGCAAATAAATCATATCAAATGAAGTAAATTAACATCTACAAACACAGAATACAGATCTGATTTATTTCACACACGATAAGAACATGAGAAGGAGGAAACATGCTAGTTTAGTAATAGCAACGGTCTGGTGAACTAACATGCCTGCTAATTTTCTTTTATAAGAACATTTACGCTATTGTTAAATAGATCCTAAAAAAGCACAAAGTGAACTATAAGCTACCAGGGCATGTCCAATTTTTTTTGTTTGAAAGCCAAGGCAAAAACTAAAAACAATGAAAATAGAAAACTTAAAGCAATCAACTTAAACCAACTCACATTCAGTCTCTCAACCGTAGAACACGCAGCACACGCGCGTTTCTGCGACAAATCAAGTTACACCGGACTGCCCAGATCAACCGGCATACACACGCTCCAACCGCATGTCGCCACATCTCAGCATGTCAACGCATATACAGACCGCAACAATGCGTCGCAGCAGAAGCAAACCCAGCAGCAAAAGCAACAGCAAACCCAGCAGCAAACAACAACAGCAAAGCAGGGCAGTAGCAGCAGTAACGCGCCCTGGCGTAGCAGCAGCATCAACGCCGCGCAGCAACAGCAGCATCAACGCCGCGCAGCAACAGCAAGTACGCCAGTCCGCCCCCGCATGAAACAGCAGCAGAAAAATTTTACAATACGGTTGCGTATCTTTAAAAATTTTGTTCGCCCTTTCCAACCACGATATTTTTGCTGAATTTTTATAGCTGCAGTATGCAAATAATCACCAAAGTGACTCATCCTTTGTGTCTTTTTGTTACAATACGGCCACGAAGGCATTCCAAATTCATCACCTGCAAAGTTACAACCAGATGAAGATCGTTAAAAAGCCCCATAGAGTTGAATTACATGATCCTTCTTATTTATTTATTTACTTATTTGTTTATTTTATTAAGATTTATCTATATAGAATAATATTAACCAAAGCAGAAAAACAACAAATATTTAATAACATATGTAATAGAGTAGGACTATTTCAAAGAATGTTGTACATAGCAATTAAAAGTTGCAAAATCTTTCAACAATTAAGTTCTAATACATTTCTTTTGTATACTACTTTATGAATACACATCCTAAGTAATCACAGCATCTTGATGATCATGCAAATGAGTGCAACAGCAAGTAATTAAATGATACTTGCAGCTATCACAGTTTGAATTACAATGTGTCATTCTATACATCCTACCTTAAATACAGTGAGACCAAGAATTGGGAGAATAAAATGAATTCACTTACTACTACAGCAGGAGAATGCACGCCAAGAAATGGGACAATATCCACCTGCAACCAATTCTCAATAGCTGATCCCACCACTGCACCCACGACAAGCCCTCCAACAGTTAGATAAAAACAACTTCAAAATTCAAAAAATTTCATATCAATTCATCAAAATGAATAAAAAATTTAACTGCAAACCAAAGAAAATATTTCAAACTAATTTGATTCAGACAGAACATTCTTTGTCTAATATGTTCATGTGATTCAGCTTAAGCTACACGGCTTAAGCAAGGAGGCAAGACTGTTTTTGCATACCTTAAGCGCTTCTTCTTTTACCTTCATCTTCATCAATCCATTTCTTCTTTTACATTATACCTTATACCTTTAACATAACTATAAAATTAGCCATTCTATTGGGTAGTTTTGCATCAATCCAACCATTTTCATGCAAGTTTGTGTGTGCTTTCTTGTGATTATGTTATATTGCTATATTAAAGTGAAAGGAAAACCTAACAATAACATATTTTCACAGGAAGTGGAGCATGTTGTGACTCCCATAACAAAACAGAAGTCCCTAAATGACAGGCAGCATGTTGTGCATCTTATAAACCCTGTAAAACAGCAGCATAACTAGATGTTGCAACGTAAAAATTCAATCAATAATTAGAAACCAACCAAAACAAAACAAGCCCATATAAACAATTGAAATCAACAAGTTGGTGTTTAAGGGAATGACTTACTTCTGATCTTCATCAGTCCAAGCGGATCGAACACACTCCACTGATACACAAAGCAGGGGATCTCCAAATACAAGAAAAATACAAGGTAACAATGGACTTCTTATATACAGCCATGCTTTGACTAAGAGCAGCAGGTCTACCACAAGCCAGAAAAGAAAGGTTGGAACAAATGTGTTACCAACAGTTAGCAATCACTAAATATGCTGAGCAGATTAGACCAATAGAAACATGTGAAAGATTGAAAATCATTAAAAAATCAGTGACAACAAAGAAGACGCATGAGAGGAGTAACAGATGCATAAATATCTACATTGGAAACGGATATAAAAGATCACTTCTAAGCAGACCCATGTCCAGGAACCAATTTCAGGTACAAGTGTGAGGACATTTTACTTCTGTCTGTAGATCACTAGTACTAATTTTAGTCACAAGAAGAAGAAAAAAGGTCCAAAAATAAAGGTCCAAAAATTATTTACCTACCAAATTAAACTCTCATTCTAAGATCTACCCCATACACGATAACACAAAAATAAAGGTCCAAAAATATTTAAAAACACTTACAGTTCACTGCAGCAGGCACAGTATAGTCAACCACAATCAACATATGATTAAGCCAAAAAGTTAGTAAAAACACTTTATTTAGTAAAGCCCACTTCAGCAAATTGTGAACCAATGGAAAGAAACAGATTAACAAACTTAAATTCGAATACTTACAACTAGTTTGATGATGTTTTATGGAGAAATAATGATGTCAGCATGACTCACTCACTGGAAACAGAAAAGTGAAAAAAAAAATGGAACAAGTTGGAGTTTACAAATACAAACACAAAAAAATAATATTCATATCACAATTTTTCAAGCAGCATGCATAGAAATTTTAGTAAAGAAAACAAAACTTGAAAACAACAAAAAATAATTTTATAAGCTAATGCAAAAAGAGATGTGAAATATAGTGCCATCCCTTCAAGCTTGCATGCCCTTGGCTTGGATATAATAAAGTTATATCAACAAAAGAGGATGCAAGCTGTGATGAGACTAAAAAGCTTGAAATGAAGCATCCATGTTTTTCCAGAATGACAAGTATAGATTTCAAGAGATATAGACAGATAATTGAGTTAAATTATTGCAAGAACCGACACAAAATAACTGCCTAATTTGAATTATAACAAACCTGAAACACAAAAAATGGCTCCATGCAGTGCTCTCAGCCATAGAACACGCAGCACACGCACGTTCTGCGACCCGAGTGTACCCCGGATTGCCCAAAACAAATGCTCCAACCAACGCTGCGACAGATAGCAGGCGTTCCAGCAGCAGCGAAACCAGCATCAGCAGCAACTCAGCGTAGCAGCAGCAGCAGCAGCAACTCGCAACAGCATCAGCAACGCAGTCCATTCAGCACATAAAACCCACGTGCAAATCTTCTTACAGATTTTTTTTTCAAGCTGATACAGGACTGGTAATAAATGTGTATAAATGAATAAGCGGGCACGGTATAGGTCAACAATGAAAAGGTAAAATGTTATTCCACTGAATGCATGAGACTATATAGTTGCAATATCCATTTCTCTAGTATGTTAAGAAGCAAAAAGGTGTATAGGCGGGTTGAGATCTACCTGTTCTCTTGTCATGTAGGTTATAAGCAAGCAACGATGATTCCATGCACGGTAATTCATTTTTGATTTCTGCCAAAAAAGTAACAGAAAGATGTGTTTCAACACAGTGAGATCTTCATTCCATCATTTTCTTTATAACCACAAGACAACAAAACTATCATCTCATGGTATAGATAAATATAAGACCTCAAAAATTTAATGGCAATGAGCTATTCCTATGAAAAACATGAAAACTCTAATTTATCAAAAACTGATTTACAAGAAAAAATAAAATACAAGTCATGTATATTATTTTTATATAGAAAATACGAACATTATCAACGGTGTTTTGGTAATTCTGACACAACAATTGAAGAAATCCAGGACTAAAACATGAGAACTCCATTTTGGTATTCGCCTAAAACTAATTTTACTGTTGAAAATTGTAACGACATGTATCATCACCATATCGGCCTTGGTAACAGGTCTAGTAGCATTAATTTATTTCAATTCTCAGTCCAAATTTAATGAGCTTTTGATCGAGGCTATGGGATACTTTATTATTACACATTGATAGTGTGTGACTTTTTAATTTATATTGTTATATCACCACAAATTCGACATAACATACCATCCTGCTTAAATTAAATTTTGAGACATTAGAAGGTTAGTGGAGTGACCAACTAAATTAGAAGCATCACAATTGTGAGATGGGGTCAAATTTAGAACTAGTTGATATATTTCTGGTACCTCTTTGTTCCAGTTTGTTTTGTACAATACATACACTAGAATGGTTGCTTGCAGCACACCCCCTGCTAACATTCCTGACCAGATACCCTGATCAAATATAGAGAAGCAAGTGAGAAATTTTGATTTAAGAAGTTAACAATATGGGTAGAGAGAGGGGGATCAGGTGCGTTATGTAACTTAACGCCAAGATTGAACTTGTAACCAAGTAAGGCGCCAAAAGGTAGTCCAAAAATATAGTAGGTCCCGATGTTTATAAAAGCAGCTAGGACTTGCCACCCTGCACCAACTGCTACCCCTGCAAATTCAAGAAAGTTATTTCTAAGTCGAATGTTGGCATTTGATGTGTAATAAATTCATTTGGATGGAGAGGTACCTTGAAGAACAGGTAGGATGCTGTAGAGGAGAATAGTTCCAGCTAGTAGGTGTGCAAGCTTGGATGTCTCTCCTACAACTTCTAACTTTGTAGTGAACAATTTGGGGAAGTGACTCTTGGAGGCTAAAATTACAGCAGTGTAAATGAAACCTAACCTAATAGGAAGGATGTTGAAACTGCCACTATGACTGAGAACTTTGCACCTTTTGTTTGTCCACCTCCAAGTTCATTGGAGACCCTCACACTGTGGTTCAGTAAAAAAGTGTAGCCAAAATTAGCAAAGTGTTTCATGGAAGCAACTGTAAATAAAGTTGGCTAGTGTTTCCAAAGAGAGAGGTATGATATATCTAACCTCACGGCTACTTGGAAACCGAAGGAAATCAGCATTGCCCATATTTGTAAGTTCAAGCTGCCGGGAAGTGAAGGAAAAGAAAATTTCAGAAAATGTCATAACATGAAACTAACAAAGAATAAATTTACATGGTTAACGCTGTATCTGTCACTCCACAACTAACTTGTATATAACTAATACCCCTCACAACTCTTATTAACAATTTGTGGATAATTTAACCATAGCAAGGAATGAGTACTGACCATATTGAAACAGCGTCTACTGCAATTTCTGGATGCTGTAAGAGACTCACTAGAAGAATTATTGCTGTGTAATACCATAGCTCCAAGCTATCATTAAAAGATAAGTTCTGTTAGCAAAATGGATTCATGACACTGAATGTCAACTTGGTTTATAAACCTTACAGACAAGTACTAACCATATCATTATAGCCGAGGCAAGGGAAAGCATCATGAACCCAGCCAGAGACTTGAAAGCTTGTATGGAAAAGCCAGTCCATGCTTCAGGAAAGTATCCCGAAGTGATGTAGAACATCTGAGATAGTACTAGAAGCCACCATGAAATATTCCCAGCTAGTGCAGCCCCAGTCATTCCATGCTGGAACTTAACCACTAGCATCCAATTCATCAAGATATGAAAATGCAGTACAATCACAGAAATCAGGGTCATACCTGAGTGGAATTCAAATTGTTGCTTGCACTCCCCTGTCTTCACATCCCACACTATCGCAGTTTTATCAAAGTGCTGTGATATTCAAAGTGAAAACTACTCGTGAATTTCACACAACCCATGAATGAGCCAAGCATCCCAATATATATAATTAATCAAAAGACCATTTTGTAATATATATACAGTGATATAAGTGATGAATTTGTTTTGAATCAGAATATATAATCATAGAAAAGGAGTACATACACTATATTTCTTAATTGAATAAGTCTTCTCTACAAGGTGTTGATGACAATTTTTTTATCAAACATTCATACATAACATTTATAATAAAGAGTATCATTAAGGAAGGACAACTAACTCAATTGCTTTTTAATAATGAGATCAAAGGTAATAGATCCACCTATCACCAAGTGCTTGTAAACATCAGTATGCTAAAGAGTATCTTACGTACCCGATCCTCCTCACTTATCCAACAATCCTTTATAAACAACGTTCGTCAACTTTCTCACCGTGCTAGAAGTTTCTCCAATATGCATCACTGAAATCTGCAATCCTCGATCTATCAGTAACTACATCACAAGGTTTTACAAGGAAACCTTAGAATCAGCAAAACTGTGGACAAAGGGCACATCTTTGAAAGCGAGAATCAAAAAAAAAAATGGCATCGCAAAATGTTTTGTTAACCTAGCATGATTCAGCTGAAATTGATTCTTTTACAAAGATAAAATCAATTGACATATAAAAAATCCTTCGGGTAGGCATTGGTCACAACAAGGGACAAGGGTTACAAACCCTAACAAGCACAACCTTATCCATTTTATACAGTTGTATCAATTCTTTTGTCATATACTTATCCCATTTCAACATTACCAGAAACGTATGAAAACAAAAAAAGTTGTAACTAAACAAGTCTACCAACTTTAATTCTACCTAAACTAGAAGAAAGTTGTGTAACACATATTTTACACTTAGAAAAGTAATCGCAAGTTATGAAAAATCCTGATCAGATCAACAAGGATCATAAGTTATAACAACGAACATTTATGTGAACTGATTGAGGAAAGTGATACTGAACTTTAACGGAATCACAATCCTAGATGACTTCATTGCAAAATTATTGATACGACTCAAGTGCAAGGTTCAAAGAAAGTTTCATTGCAAAATATGCCACATCTGATTATTTTGAGGCCAAGAAACTAACTTGACATTAATTCAATATTATATGCCGACATACATCAATGTAAACTTTCCAAACAAATTCTTGTGTGCAACATCATTTGCTGAGTTAAAACAGAAGCATATACAACGAAAACAAAAAAAAACAAAAAAGGGGTAATGAAATATTCAACTCCAAACTTTCATACTTCAGGAAAAAAAAACAAAAACACATAAAAAAAAACCCACCTGAGTACCATATCCTTGTTTGCAATTAACTCTTTGCATAAGAGCTCAGAGGCAGCAGGAACAACTTCCATATTTAAAACTGAAATATGAACAACAAATTATGTAAAATAGAATTCTACGGTAGAAAAAATGCAAAATTTAAAATTAACTAAATAAAAATAAAAAATAAAAAAAGAAAACAATTACATACCTTTGACTTTGAAGGCTGCTAAAATTAAGAATGAAGGAAAACACTACAACACAAGGTTTCATATGGAAAACCTTCCAATCAAACAGCCGTGAACAAGGAACACACAACTTAAGCTTATCTTTTCTTTTCTTTTCGTTGTTTTTAAAATAACACCTTACATTTATCAAGTCAATGGTATAATACTAACAAAAACAGTTGAAACTCAAATGATAACACATTAGAGTGATCAAGTGTATGGTTGTGTAAAAATCATTTTTATTGCCAAAGCTCAAGTAATGACAGAAACAACAATGATAATAATAATAATAACCATCATGGTCATGTAATTAGCAGACTTATGATTCAAGGTAGAATAATAACTAAACACTCCAGAGGGGGATCTTATCATGTTCAATGATAATAATAACTAAACACTCCAGAGGGGGATCTTATGCAGTAGAATCAGTTGAAGATAACTAAACCTTTCCAGTTGAAGATATGTATGATTCAAGGTACCAAAAAAATCATACACAATATATCATTCTTTTCTTAAGCTGCCATATTGGTGTTTCAAGGTACCAAAAAATCATACACATAAATACCCCTACAAAACCCAAAAACATAGAAAAAATACCAACAACAGGGAGAAGCAAAAAGTCCTGACATAGAGGTGCAACACTTTTGCTATCTATGAAGTATTGGAAGCATAGAACAAACTAATGGAATTCAGTCACTGCATGCCCCCAGAAAAGAAAAGGATAAAAAGTCTAACAACAGGGAGAAGCAATTACTGAAGCAGCTGAAATATTATACAATAAGTTTTCAGAGGCATGCCCATTTTTAGAATGATTGGTCTAAACCGAAGTGAATCTGCCTTCCTTCTCCTAGTATAGGTGAACCTAATAGGGGGCCTAACAGACACCTTTGACAGCAAACCAAACTTGATATGGCTAACATGAAGCAGACTGTCCCTGAAGTTTATCAGGTGTGTATTCATTCTTTCATTCATTAAAAAATGTCAACTTCACGAGCCTAAAAAAATTGGAAACAAGAAGGTGCAGTCCTGTGAGATGTCTTACAATGAATTATAATCAAACAATGATCACATGAAAAAAACAAATCAACCCAGAAAATGAAGTGAAGCAAGCTAATCAAAGATCAGTCATATTCAATATGAGCTGATAATTACCGGATCATTATTAAACTATGCTAAACAACACCAAATAAAATAAACGAATGTGAAGCATTATTAAACTATGCTTCAAGAGTGAGACATCGAGTAAATTATGAAACATGCATGACACAAGTAGGTCAACATGATCACTTCTTTTCTATCCCAAAGTAGAAGACCTAGTATCTATTATGATGTTTGATCAGAAGAATAATAATCGTCTACGATTAGAAAGGGAAAACAAATGATGTCTCAATTAAATATTTGAGATAAGTTCTGCAATATGGATTTTCATATACGAATGTATAACTATGGTCTTCAAATGCCATACAAAAATCTTTCTTCTTAACTTGATCTCTTGATCAACTGAACCAAACCATGAACCAAACCAAGCAACATAGGAACTTCTACAAGACCATGTACAAGAAAACAATAGCTATAACCATGACAAATTAAAAAAACACACACACAAATCACTTCACTCCCAACATTCTTGAGAAATCCAACATTCTTGAGCAAGATATCAAGTCAAATTGACACTGTAAAGGTGGTTAAGAAAAGACCTCAGAACCTACTTACGACTTCTAATGACAGAAAATGTGAGAACATACCTGCTTACGGCTTCTCTTTCCCTTCCCCAAAGCAGTAGTCTCTTCAATTTGGTGAACTTCTATGACATTTGACCTATGACATTTGACCAGAATTCATCAGGAAAAGGAAAGAATATAAATTCAAGAATAGAACTTCTACAAACTTCAACCAAAATAAAGAAAAGTTACTCATCTGCAACATCACTGATTTGTACACCATAACAGAGTGCTCTCTGCTGCAAAACAGAGTGCTCTCTGTTTCCTGCTGCTGCTGTTCTGACAGTGCGTGTTCGTAGATGATTTGCAATGTTGCAAATTGACAATGGCGTTATTCTGTATGAGTTACGAGAGTTTTTTCAAAAAAAAAAAAAAAAACATTAACAAAACACTTTATTGCAAGTATAAGGGCAGCCTACATATACAACACAATGCAAGAAATAGATCAATGTGATTTACGACTTCTAGAAAGCATGCAATGAGTTTGATATGCAATCTGCCTTGGTGCATTAGAGTGAATCATACAAATACACCCTAACAAATCTCTGAAATTTCTAGATTTAATATGATTGAAGGACAGCAATTGCGAGGTTTCAATCCTATCTTTTGCGCAACATAAGATGAGGAACAAGGTAAACCAAAAGAAAAACTATTAAAGAATCATTAACATATTTAAATTTACTAGATCAGTTCAACTTGAACTTGAGACACTAATTTCCAATACATAAGTCTCTGACAATTATATTTCCAAGGATATTTATATCTTCCTTAGATGTCCACCTCAAACACAACACTAATTCTTAAACCACATGTCCAACAAAGCATTCAAAGACGGCTGCGAACACTGAAGTATTGGAGACTACATAGAAGCAAGAGCACACAATAACCTATCCAGCTAACACGGGGAAAATTCATTTTAGACCCAAACGTACTTAACATGAATCCACATTGAGATAGTCATAACTCATGAACCTGATATTATGTACAAACACAACCTACAGCTTATGATCAGGTCTCACTTTCTGTACCTAAGTGATATTCAACTTAGGTAGTGATATTCAAATTAAACAATATTTACCTCAGGATGGATTTTGGTAAAATCCAACAGTCGAGCACGAAACACTTTCCCCACATTTGAATAAGTGATTCCTTCTTTTAAATTCCCGTCATTTTCTATTGCATCAATTTCCAAAGTAACCTGAAGGTGAGGTCTCATACACAGGGTTTCATCGTCCCGCATAAGCTCTTTCTTCAGCACAATTGCTTCCGGTAAAATGTACTTCATTTGCGCTAATTGATTGTAATAAAATCTCCTAGACCACAAACAAGATCAATTATAAGAAGCCAAAACAAATACATTTACATTAAAAACTACAATATCCCAAAAATAGTTAATAGTAAAACTACCTGTCTGTTAAGGACTCCATTGTCTTGCAAATGTTAGGAAAAGTGCACATTGTCCCTTTCAATCGAAGCAGCCGAATCGAGCAAACCATGTTATCGAACAACTTGGCTAGTGTTTCCAACCTAAACCCCACAAATGAAAAAAAAAAAAAAAACACCCAAATGGGTAAAATCCCAGATCTAGGTAAAGAGTTTACAAATTAAAAACCAACATAAATCTTTTCTCCAAAAACATTACCTTTCGGGGAGTTGGATCGCATCGAGGGATTTCTTCTTCTTCTTGAGCGGGGTCGATGGGACTGGATCAGACGATGAATTTGAAGGGATTTTCTTACTGGGTCTGCTGAGTTCTTGTGCGATCTTCCTGATTTGGCTCACCGAAAGAACTTTGCTTCTGGTTCGTTGGCGGAACTGCGATGTTGGCGTCGCCTTCAGTGGGGTGTTTGGATCTGATGAGGGGGCTGGTTCGGGGCTCGATCCGAGGATCTTCTTCGACTTGAAGGGGCTGAAGGACGACGATGAGGGCTTCATTGGGGTTGATTGAGTGGGCTTGTTAGGTTCCATGGAGAGAGAGAGATCATATGAGTTGCAGAAAAAGAGAGAGAGAAGCGAACTGTCACTTTGACACATGAAGCGAACAACTCACACCCTTCTCAAACTTTCTTCTTTTTCTTCTTCTTCTTCTTCAATCGTCCTCTCCTTCATTCGTCCTTCTTCTTCCCTGCTTCGAGAGTCTGTTTCGTCCCTGCTTCTTCTTCTATCGTCATCTCCTTCTTTCATCCTTCTTCTTCCCTGTTTCGTCCTTCTTCTTCTTCTTCCCTGCTTCTCCTTCTCCTTCTTCTTTTTCGAGAATCTGTGTTTTCATCAAGTTTTTTGGCCAAAGCGCGAAAATTTCCCCCCAAAGCGCGAAACCATTTTGGCCAAAGCGTGAAGTTAAAAAAAATATTGCTACGGTTTCAAACCGTTGGCAGCTTTAGCCACGGTTATAAACCGTTGCTACATTTTTTTGTTGCAACGGTTTTAAGCCGTTGCTAAGCCTAGCCACGGTCTAAAACCGTTGCTAAATTTGTTTATTGCAACGGTTTTGAGCCGTTGCTAGGTCTAGCCACGGTTCATAACCGTTGCTACATTTTTTGTTGCAACGGTTTTGAGCCGTTGCGAATAATTCTCACGGTCTGTAGCCGTTGCTAATATTAGCCACGGTTTTTAGCCGTGCCAAATATATCAACGGTTTTAAACCGTGGCCAGGGTGTTTATTACCCACGGTTTTAAGCCGTTGGTACTTATAGCTACGGTTTTTGGCCGTGGCAAATGCACCAACGGTTTAGAACCGTGGGCAGCTTGGCGTAGCTAAATGGCCCTTTTGGTGTAGTGGTCACTCGCTATGGGTCTTATGAATTCTTGGTGATGCCTTTTGGTCTCACCAATGCCCCGGCTACTTTCTGCACTTTAATGAACAAAATCTTTCAGCCTTTCTTGGATAAATTTGTAGTCGTCTATCTCGACGATATCGTCGTGTATAGCGACAATTTGGAAGAACATGTGCATCACTTGCGACAGGTTTTCCAAGCATTGCGGGAGAGCGAGCTGTACGTGAAATTGGAGAAGTGCTCGTTCGCCCAAGACGAGGTGTCTTTCTTGGGGCACCGCATCAAGGCTGGAAAGATCATGATGGAACGGGACAAAGTGCAGTCCATCAATGAATGGGAGCCACCCAAGAACGTTTCGGAGCTACGTTCTTTCCTTGGACTAGCCAATTATTATCGGAGATTCATTTTGAGCTACTCGGCGAGAGCAGCCCCACTGACCGACTTGCTGAAAAAGAAGGTGCAGTGGCATTGGAGTGAAAAATGCCAAGAAGCATTCGATGATTTGAAGAAGGCAGTCACCGAGGAACCTGTCTTGGCCTTGCCCGATTATGCTAAGTCATTCAAACTTCACACTGATGCATCAAACTTTGCCATTGGAGGGGTGCTTATGCAAGAGGGGCATCCCATAGCCTATGAGTCTCGCAAGCTCAACGATACCGAGAGACGGTATCTGGTGCATGACAAGGAGATGACAGCCATCATTCATTGCTTGCGGACTTGGAGGCACTATTTGCTTGGGAGTCGGTTTACCATCATGACCGACAATGTGGCTACGAGTTATTTTCAAAATCAAAAGAAGATCAGCCCCAAGCAAGCTCGGTGGCAAGATTTCTTAGCGGAGTTTGATTATGTCATGGAGTACAAGCCGGGCAAAGTTAATGTTGTTGCTGATGCTCTCAGCCGAAAGGCCATGCTCGCTAGCGCAAGCAGCGCCGCTAGCAACCTTCTTGATCAGATCAAGGAGGGGACTTCTCAAGACCCCTTGGCCAAGGGACTCATGGAGATGGCCAAGGAGGGGAAGACTTGACGGTTTTGGGTAGAGAATGGGGTGCTCTACACCGTCGGTCGTCGCATTTATGTGCCTAAGTGGGATAATCTTAAGCGAGACATCATGAAGGAGTGCCACGACTCAATGTGGGCTGGCCATCCGGGGATGCAGCGGACATTGGCACTCTTGGAGGTAGACTACTATTGGCCTCATATGCGGGATGATATCGAGGCCTATGTGAAGACTTGTCTTGCGAGCCAACAAGACAAGATAGAGCAACGTGTACCGGCAGGACTATTGCAGCCTTTGCCGATTTCGGAAAGGCCATGGGAGAGTGTCTCAATGGATTTCATATCAGCCTTGCCCAAGTCTGATGGGTATGGCTCTATTATGGTGGTGGTCGATCGCTTTTCCAAGTATGGAACTTTCATACCTGCCCCACGCGATTGCACGGCCGAGCAAGCCGCCAAGTTGTTCTTTCAGCATGTGGTGAAGTATTGGGGCTTGCCTCGGAGCATCATAAGTGATCGGGACCCAAGGTTCACAGCAAAATTCTGGACGGAGTTATTCAAGCTCTTGGGTTCGGGTCTACACTTCTCAACAAGCTTTCACCCGCAAAGCGATGGGCAAACAGAGAGGGTGAATGCCTTGTTGGAGCTATACTTGAGACACTTTGTGGGTGCCAACCAGAAGGATTGGGCCAAGTTGATGGATGTGGCTCAATTCTCATTCAACTTGCAGCGGTCCCGAATCGACGCAACAAAGTCCGTTCGAGATCGTCATGGGCCAGCAGCCCTTGACTCCACAAGCCGTTGCGTCGGGCTACACGGGTAGCAGCCCCGCTGCATACAAGCTTGCACGAGGGTGGCATGAGCAACTTGATATAATGAAGGCGTACTTAGACAAGGCGTCTAAGAAGATGAAGAAGTGGGCAGACAAGCATAGACGGCCTCTCGAGTTCCATGTGGGCGAGATGGTCATGGTCAAGTTGCTGCCACAACAGTTCAAGGTCTTCCGCTCGGTGCACAAGGGACTAGTGCGGAAGTATGAGGGGCCATTTCCCGTCCTACGGAAGGTTGGGAGAGTTTCTTACAAGCTTGAGTTGCCGCCCAAACTCAAGATTCATCCGGTGTTCCATGTGAGCATGCTCAAGCTCTACCATGGTGATAAAGAAGATCCAACGAAGGGCGATTCACATCGGGCACCAACCGCGGTCGTGACTTCCTTTGATCGAAAGATCGAGAGCATCGAGGCAAAGAGGCTCATCCGACGGAGAGGTGTGCCAAGCTATAATGAGTATCTCATTCGGTGGAAGGGACTACCGAATAGTGAGGCCTCATGGGAGAAATAGGGCGACCTATGGCAATTCCAGGGCAAGATCGCGGAGTTCGAGGCACAACCTTGACAGGGTCGTCAAGGACTTGGGTGGGGGAGAATGTCACGAGCCATGCCTAAAAATATCCCTCACCAAGGCAACAAGGCATCCAAAGCATCATATGGACGCTGGCAGAAGGCCCAAAAAGGCCCGATGGAGCAGCAAACTTTCTCTAGATGCCTCCGGAAGGTTCTAGAGTGCTCTTGGACATTCAAGATTAGCTTTCTCTAGAGTGTTCTAGCATGGATGAGTCTAGAACACCCTTGTACAGATTTGTGTAGTATTTTCTAGAAGTCTCCTTGTAATTTCTGGTTCCTTTGGAGGTGGGAACTTTCTAGATTCATTGAGAATACTCCTTTGAAGGAGGATTGTAGAAGGTTCTAGGCTAGAAGCCTCTAGGACTTTAAGGGCCTATAAATAGGCCTTGGCATTCATTTGTAGAGAGATAGAAAGAAACACTTGTACAACTCTCTCAAGCAATACAAATCATTCTTTCAAAAAGCCTAAACACTTGTGCCTTAGCATTTTCCTCACTTAAGCTTCCGTAGCAACACTTAGCATTAGCCAAGCATTGAAGTGCCTTGACTAGTTAGTCCGACGGGAGTGTGACGCTAGTAGGCAGCGTGTTAGCCAAGGGAAAAAGGTCAGCACGTGACATACAACAATATATTCATAGAAAAACTTGTTGGCAATCATAAAGCATTTGTTTTGATATATATTAGTTATTCACTTCAAATAGATCCATGTTCTTTCTTTTGAGTAGGGAATCTTGCTCAATATAAAGGAATAGTATAAAAGAATGTTCCGATGACTACCCGTACCACATTATTTCCTCTTTGATAGAGAGCGAGAGAAGAAAAGTGGGACTTCGGCAGAGTTCTACTGATTTATCAAGAACAATATGTATTCAAATCTCCTTTTCTCTGGCTTGTTTTCTAATAGATTTATGCTGTCAGGACTAGTACTGTTGGTCAGAAAAACTAAGGTCAGAGATTTTTCAAGACTTTTCTAATGGTCTCAAAACTCAATGTTCCATTTTAAAAAGTGCCCAAATGCTTAGCATCTATATTATAGGGGGAATGTTTGAGCTCTTGACTGTGAGGACTTGTTGCCTCCATTGCATAGTCGGGCCAGACTGTACCGCTAGCATTTTTATTATTTTCTTTGCATTGCTTTTCAACTTCAAACTTGTATTTCCATCGATCGATAACATCGAACTAGTCTTGAGCAACGTCCTTCCGAACGTTCCTCCCCATTGTAATCTATTGAATGTGAATGAGAGCTTTTACTGACTATTGTGCATTGTTATATTGTCTACAGATTGATATTGTGCATTCTCAAGTTAATATTTGTGTCCGTCAAAGTAACTACTCATAGGCTTACTAGTGAATTGGATAGCTAGTGCCGCACAAATTACTAGTCTGTGACAGTTGGTATCAAAGCCAGAGCTTGTTGAATGCAAACCAGGATGCAGGAACTAAATGTGCATCTTAGCGCTATGGAGGAACGACAGGCTAGTCGAATACATAGACTAGAAAACAGAATGGACCAGTTGAACACTTTGGGAGAACAGATTAGTCGGTTGGATGGACTCTTTTCACTGGCAGACAGAGTGGATTCGCTGGCTGAGCACGTTGATAACT
Organism: Berberis thunbergii; assembly: GCA_003290165.1. NCBI lineage: Eukaryota > Viridiplantae > Streptophyta > Magnoliopsida > Ranunculales > Berberidaceae > Berberis > Berberis thunbergii. The sequence goes on along the minus strand of QNQO01002152.1, from coordinate 19,073 downwards.
TAGAGGGAAGGACAGTCGCTATGGAAGAGTCGCCTCACCCCACAACTCAGGTGATGAGTGACTTCCAATTACAGTTGGAGGACTTATTTGCAAGGGTTGGCTTGCTGACTAAGGCCACATGGACAACTGATCACCCTAGGATGAAAGTGCCTGATCTAAAGTCATATGCTGGGGCACGAGATGGGAAGGAGTTAGAGAACTTCTTGTTTGATCTGGAGCAGTATTTTCGCGCGGTGAACCCGGAATCAGAAGAAGCCAAAGTTACCATGGCGACCATGTACTTAGCAGGTGATGCGAAACTATGGTGGAGAACCAAATATACAGATATGGAAGAATGTCGCATCCTTATTAGAACTTGGGCAGACCTCAAGAAGGAACTCAGAAATCAATTCTTGCCTGAGAACACTGATTTCTTAGCAAGGAGGAAGCTCCACACCATCAAACATACATACAATATTCGAGACTATGTACGACAATTCTCAACTTGCTTGCTAGATATTCGAGACATGTCTGAGAAGGACAAAGTTTTCTGTTTCATGGAACAAACTCAGCCGCTTCTACAAGCAGAATTACAAAGGCAGAAGGTGACCGATATTACAAGTGTTATTGCGGCAGCAGAAAAGTTTAGCGATTATATGCCCTTGACTGGATCCACTTCGCTCAATCACTCCACAGCTAGAACTGGCAGTACCAATTCAAGCTCATGGTCGAATGCTCGCTCACCTCACCAAAACTGGGGAAACTCAAGTCAGAACCGAGGAAAATACAATTCCCGGCCGTCCAACCAGAATTGGAGTTCCAACAAAAATTGGAATGCCAGCTCTAGCAACGCAAATTACAACAACAAAGGAGGCAAAACTACTATGGGCAGTGGAGACCATCTGCCCCTGCCCCATGCATTCTTTGCAATAGCAGGGATCACCCAACAGGCAAATGTCCATCCAAACCAGCTCTACACTCATTAATGTCCTTGCTTCAAGCAGAACCTTCTAACTCGACTGCATCGAGCTCGAGCCCCACCAACAGTGAGACCTCCCAGATGGGAGCTCTACGCATGCTCAATGCTGTCAAAGGAGAAATGTATGAGCACCCACAAAAGAAGGCTTTGCAATACATAGACATCACTATCAATGGATTCCCTTCCCAAGCATTGTTGGATTCCGGAGCGACAGACAATTTTATTGCCCCAGATGAAGTTAGACGTGTGGGTCTGAACTTAGAAGGAGATGTGGGTAAGTTGAAAGCTGTCAACTCTGAGGTAATCTCTATTAATGGTATGGCTAGAGATGTGCCACTACAGGTTGGTCCATGGGAAGGAAGATCAAACTTCCTGGCCGTTCCACTTGATGATTTTAAGGGGATTCTTGGCCAAGAATTCTTCCGATGAGCTGCAGCAGGACCATTACCTTTCATGGACTCCTTGGGGTTTTTCGGACCCAGACTACGCATTGTACCAACCTCAATTCGACCAACAACTCATGATAGAATATTGTCGGCGCTCCAAGTCAAGAGAGGCTTGGCCAAAGGAGAAGATACATACTTAGCTGTGGCAAAGCTAGAGATGGAAGATGATACTAGCAAAATCCCTGAGGAAGTTGCCCAAGTTATTGCTGACTTCAGCGAAGTGATGCCGAATGAATTGCCATAGAATCTACCTCCCAGAAGGCTCATTGATCACGAAATTGAGTTAGTCCCTGGTGCCAAGCCACCCGCACGTAGTCCATATCGCATGAGCCCTCCAGAGCTGACCAAATTGAGAACACGACTAGATGGCTTGTTGGAGTCGGAATTCATTCGGCCCTCTAAAGCACCTTATGGGGCACCTGTTCTTTTTCGGCGGAAACATGATGGAAGTCTTCGCTTTTGTGTTGATTATAGAGCCTTGAACAAAGTCAATATAAAGAACAAATACCCGCTGCCGCTCATTGCAGACTTATTCGACCAACTTGGATCCGCCAAATACTTCACAAAACTCGACTTGAGATCAGGTTACCATCAGGTCTGCATTGCTGCTGGTGACGAACCCAAAATTGTTTGTTCTACTAGATATGGGTCATATGAGTTCCTAGTAATGCCCTTCGGCTTGACCAATGCTCCAGCTACATTTTGCACCCTTATGAATGGCCTGTTCCGTCACCTTCTGGACAAGTCTGTGGTTGTCTATCTTGACGACATTGTGGTTTATAGTGGGACTATAGAAGAACACCTACATCATTTGCGAGAAGTGTTCCAAATCCTTAGGGATAATCATCTCTTTGTCAAGAAGGAAAAGTGCTCATTCGGCCAGACCCAAATCAATTTCTTGGGTCATGTTATTGGCAATGGGAAGATTCGGATGGACATGGAGAAAGTCAAGGCAATCCATGATTGGAACTCTCCTAAGAACGTATCTCAACTACGTTCTTTCCTTGGACTCGCAAACTATTATCGTCGCTTCATAAGGTTTCTACTCTAAGAGAGTCGTTGCCCTGACAAATTTGTTGAAACAAGACCGAACATGGGAATGGGATAGGCAGTGTGAAGCTTCATTCCAAGACTTGAAATTGGCCGTGATGAAACATCCAGTATTGGCTTTGCCAGACATCACCAAGCCCTTTGAAGTACAAACAGATGCATCTGATTATGCCTTAGGGGGAGTTTTACTTCAAGATGGTCACCCGGTAGCATATGAGAGTCGAAAGTTGAATGATACAAAGTCTCGTTACTCAGCTCAGGAAAAGGAATTGCTAGCCATTGTACATTGTTTACGGGTGTGGAGACACTACCTCTTGGGATCTCAAGTCCTTGTTAAAATGGATAATGCTGCAGCAAGCCATTTCCTCACTCAAAAGATGCTAACCTCCAAGCAATCTCGATGGTAGGAAAAATTAGCAGAATTTGACTTAGTATTGGAATACAAGCCAGGGCGCACTAACAATGTAGCTGATGCACTTAGTAGAATGGCAGACCTTGCAGTGCTAACCCATACTGGTCCGAGTCACACCATCTTGGAGAAGATCAAAGTAGGTCTACAGACAGATCCACAAGCGAATGCGATTACAGAGTTGATCAAGCAGGGCAAAACTCGACGGTTCTGGATAAAAGATGGAACAATACTCACAACTTGTAATCGCCTCTATGTTCTGAGAACTTCGGGTTTGAGGAAAGAACTTTTGAGAGAATGCCATGACACCCATTGGGCGGGACATCCAGGTTGGAAACGAACACTTGCATTGCTAGAGAGGGGGTACTATTGGCCGCAGATACATGAGGATGTAATGGCCTATGTTCGAACATGTCTTATTTGCCAACAAGATAAGGTTGAAAGAGATCGACCAGTAGGCTTACTAGAGCCCCTACCTGTTCCAACTCGTCCTTGGGAAAATGTTTCCATGGACTTCATTACGGGGTTACCGAAAGTGGAGAATTTCAGGAGTATCCTTGTAGTTGTTGACCGATTCTTAAAGTATGTGACCTTTGTGCTGACCGGACTGACTTGCACAGCCGAAGATACGGCGCAATTGTTCCTCAAGCATGTAGTGAAGTATTGGGGACTGCCCGAAAACATTGTTAGCGATCGTGATGCTCGCTTCACAGGAAAGTTCTGGAAGGAGTTGTTCAAGCTCTTGGGATCCAAACTTAATATGTCGACAAGCCAAAATCCCCAATCAGACGGACAGACTGAGCGTTTTAACTCTATGCTTGAAGAATATCTTTGTCATTTTGTAAGTGCAAACCAGAAAAATTGGGTGGGACTACTTGATGTTGCACAATTCTGTTTCAACTTACAAAAGAGCTCAGCTACTCACTCCAGCCCCTTTCAGTTGGTTACTGATCAGCAACCATTGACACCACATACAATACTTACTGGATACCAAGGACCCAGCCCAAAAGCTCTTGAATTTGTCAAAGCCTGGCAGAAAAACGTTGAAGTTGCTCGAGCCTATCTTGAGAAAGTCTCCCGTCACATGAAGAAATGGGCCGACAAGAAACGACGAATTGATCATTTTGAAGTCGGGGACTTGGTATTGGTGAAGCTGGATATGTTCAACAAGTATAAAAGGACAGCTAGAGCACACAACAATTTGTTTCGCAAGTATGAGGGACCGGTACAGATTATTGAGAAAGTCAGCAAAGTCTCCTATCGCGTCAAGTTACCACATTGGCTCTGTTTCACCAATCGTGTCTTCCATGCAAGTAACTTGAAGTCCTACCATGCAGATGCCACTGATCCCACAATAAATGTATCTACACGAGCATTGCCTAAGCATCCTACTAAGCCAGATCGAGAAGTGGAAGAAATCTTAGCTGATCGCCTCATCAACAACACAGGCCCGGATAGAGAGTATTTGGTCAAGTGGCAGGATGAACCTCCTTCAGAGATCAGTTGGGAGCCAGTCGAGCATCTGCTGCCATACCTCTCAAAGCTGGAAGAGTACTTGAAAAAGTTCGCTGCGAGGGCGTCAGCGAATTGAGTGTAGGACAGTGTCAGGACTAGTACCGTTGGTCAAGGAAACCAAGGTCAGAGGCCTTTCAAGACTTTCCTAATGGTCTCAAAACTCAATGTTCCCTTTTGAAAAGTGCTCAAATGCTTAGCATCTATATTATAGGGGGAAGGTTTGAGCTCTTGACTGTGAGGACGTGTTGCCTCCATTGCATAGTCGGGCCAGACTGTACTGCTAGCATTTTTATTGTTTTCTTTGCATTGTTTTTCAACTTCAAACTTGTATTTCCATCGATCGATAGCATCGAGCTAGTCTTGAGCAACGTCCTTCCGAACGTTCCTCCCCATTGTAATCTATTGAATGTGAATGAGAGTTTTTACTGACTATTGTGCATTGTTATATTGTCTACAGATTGATATTGTGCATTCTCAAGTTAATATTTGTGCCCGTCAAAGTAATTATTCATAGGCTTACTAGTGAATTGGATAGCTAGTGTCGCACGGATTACTAGTCCGTGGCACATGCTTTGCATATTAACCAACTAAGTTTATCCCTGCTATTCACTACACCAAATTAACATATTTATAACAATTTTCAAAACAACAACACTTTTGAGCTATTACAATTCACCAAACTATTTTAAATCAAAACTAAATTTAGTAAAAAAAAATGAAAAACTGTTACACAAAAAAAGTGATACAATAAATTGGATCACCGTGAATAGTATCACTTGTAGGACCATACTATTCATCATACTATTCATGAAGATATAATTATTGTATCACTTTGTTTGTGAAAATGTGTAAAATTGTTTTGTGAATTGTTATAGCTTAAAAGTGTTACTGTTTTGGGGTTGCTACGAAAATGTCAATTTGGTGTAGTGAGTTTACACAAAGATTGCGCTCATTGATATTCACACTACACCAAATTAGTATTTTTGTAACAACTCCCAAAACAGTAACACTTTTGAATTGTAACAGTCCACTAAACAATTTAAAGTCAAAACTAAATTTGGTCAAAAAAATAAAAAACAATTACACAAAAAATATTACAATAATAAATTGGATCACTTGTAGCACCATACTATTCATGGTGATACAATTATTGTATCACCTTGTTTGTGAAAATGTTTAAAATTATTTGGTGGACTGTTACAACGAAAAAATGTTACTATTTTGAGTATTGTTATAAAATGTCAATTTGATGTAGTGTCAGATAGCGAGGTCATGTATATAGTTCCATATTTTCCCATATACTCTGACAAATGGGGAGGTGATAATTATTTATGATTGCAACATAGACTTGGGGATGCACAGAATGTTCAAAATTTTGTTATATATCCTGATTTTAATCCTAGATCAAGTGAAAACATTGGCAATGTATCAGCACATATCACAAAGAAGAAATATCCGAAAGTATCACAATAAATCCTCATGAATACTTGCTTTGTGCAAAAAATTTGATTGAAAGCTCTAGCTGTGGAGTTCATCACCTCCTGCCTTACAAAAGACTGAAAACCCTAATTGTTAATCATTATTAATTCTTTTGAAATATCCAATAGTGGCTCCCAAAGACGCACATTCAACTTGATCGTCATTGAAAAAATGCCTAAAAGAGTTGTGCACATATTTCGTGTTTATTGAACTGTCTTTTGTCATGCATATGTGTATCCGCTCCTACCTTCATTATCTATTTTCTTCTTCTATTGCTGACAGCCACTCCTTTCATTCTTGCCGATCTCCCCTTCCACAAGTTGTACGAGTTAAAAGATAGAAACCAAATAATATTGACGAGGAAAATATATCTTACCATTCCTCATCCTTTTTCTGAACCGGAATAATGCATCAATTATAGGTCAACTCTTTCTTTATTCGAAATTCCTGAAAAAAATCTAGCGAATGGAAAAAAATAATCACTCTGAGGCAATTTGGGGAGACACATTGGAGCAGTTTGGGTACTCTTTTTTTGATTATTTTCCTTTAATCTTAGTCATTCCTCGAGTTGGGGATATGATCTTGTTTGTTTGTCTCTGGTGGCGGCTAGGATGGCAGGTGTGACAGCGACCAAGGGAGATCTTCCCTTTGGGGGGGGGGGGGGTACGAAGGAGGAGAGCAATCACGCCATTCTTTCGCGCAATTACTTGATGTTATTCATTTGCAATAGACTGAGGAGCTACCGGTAGAAGGAACTAAATATAAAAGGATGGCTCCCCCGCCATTTCTATGACGGGCATGGACAAAAATCGAGGTGAGTTCTTCATGAAAAAACATGTTATTGTTCTGAAGTTTTCTAGTTTCAGACCAACGTTGGAAGCCATTCATGATGCAATTCATCGCACGTGGGGAATACTTGGTGACTTCTCTATGGGTTTGCTAGACCCGAGACACGTTTTGGTGAGGCTACAATCCAAACAGGAAGCAAAAAAAGTGTTATCCAGAGATTCCTTTCTGATTCGTGGTGTAAGATTAAAAGCCTTCCGTTGGCATTCAAACTAAACGGATCCTACAGTAGTTTCGCTATGGGTTGAATTATCGAATCTCCCACTACAATTTTTCACCCTCTGTTACTGAAAGCTATCGGAGATTCTTTTGGAGGTTATCTCCGCATGGATGATAATGCGCATTATTTGACAAGGCCAAGAGCCACTCAAATATGCCTGGAGATGAATTTATCGGAGGCTTTACCAAGTCGGGTTTGGATTGATAGATTATGTAATAAAGGTCTATGGAAAAATTTGATTTTTTGGGGTTTTAAGTATTGTGATTATTGTGCGCTTATTGGGCATGATGAAAGTAATTGTCGAAGGAAACATGGGGCTTCTTTGAATCAAAATCAGTCCACGTTGACAAAGACGGGTAAGCAGGCGGAAAAAATAAATAATACGAAGATGCCAGATAAAGGAAAACAAAAAAGTGGTTTTCAAGAAGTGTAGACTAGTGAACAAAATTCAATTAGGGAAAATCGATAAAGCGGAAGCTAGTGGCCCAAAAAATTCTTTGGGAGAGGAAGTTTTGAGTCAAGAAGGTTTACCAACTAACAAAAATCCTTTGGAAAGTCATATTGAAAATAAAAATGAAGGTTTGGAGTTGGCGAACGCCGCAAACCCATTTGCTGCATTGGCTGAAAAGGAAGTTGAAACCTTGGATGCTAACGACATAGGGAACGAAAAGGATGAAAATCGAGATGCTTCGGTCTAGCATAACGAAGGTGGACATCTGAATACGACACTGGATGGGGTGGAATTGGCTAAACAACTGTTGCTAGTGGACACGGTGGTGGCAGTGGCCTCTTTGGTGTCAGGATAGAAATTTTTTTGGAGGAGGCAGGGTATTCGAGTGGAACTATCAGATTAGTGGCACATGACAAGCAAGATTCGGCAAGTAGCACTTGGGCTCAATTTGAGAAAACCACTCAAGATAACCAAGAGAATTTGGATCAGGCTATGGTGACAGTGGGAAAGAACACAGAAAATAACGTGGTGACTGGGTTGGTAGAGTTAGAATGTCATAGCATTGGGATGGAGATCCATGAAGAGGTGGCGGATTCCTTTGAACAAATGGGACAGTTTGGTACGCCTCCTGTTTTTGGGAGAGAAAAATAAACCCACCCCTAATGGTTCATAGGGAGGTGGCAACTAAACATCAGGCATCGACGCCCAATGTTGTTTGATTTCAATCGAAGTAGGACATTTTTGTGATTCCGATACCATTTGAGGAAAATGAACAGGAGATTGATACAAAAAGTCAGATGAAAACAAAGGAAGAGAGAACACTATCAGATCAAGAACATTATCAGGTTTAAAGGAAGATTACATAAGTTTAAATGACATTTTCGAAAAAAAAACTTGAGAATAGGAAATACGTTGGGTCAAGAACACTATGAGGTATCTGAAGAAGAACATGAACCAGGTATTTCAAATAAAGATATTCAAGAGAACCGGTTGCTAAGAATTTTTCAAACACCTGCACCAAAGACTTCAGGCTTAGTCCTCGCAGATCCTCTAGAACTAAGAAACGTAACAATAAATACAGAGAATGATCGATGGGAATTGTAGGGATGGTCTATTTGGATAAAAATCATACCACATATACTCACAATTGACATAATTTTTTCGAATCAAAATGCTAACGGTGATTGGTTCCAAAAATTTTGCTGGAAGAGAACATGTATATGGCCTGTATGTCACTCTGGTTCTTATGACAGATTTTGAGCACAGGTTGGGTGGTTGTAGTGGTGTGTTGGGGCCTTCCAGAGTGGTGCTTTGAATGGGAGGAGTTGGGCAGCCTTGTTAAAACAGTTGGAGAACATGACAGTGCTCAGTTGTGTTGTTTCTGCTATGTTTTTAGTGTTGTTTTTCTTCAGTTTTGTTGATGCTTGGTAAGGCAGATTTTTGCATGTTTAGGTAGACCTTAAGGTCTTGACGGCAGTGAAAAATTTCAATGTGGTTTTGGTAGTGCGAGCTTTGATTGGTAGCCCTTTGTGCTATGTCAGTTTTCCTAGTGTTAATTCTTTCATTTTTCAAATGTTTTGATTCGGGTAAACGAGCTCTCGAACAAACTGTAAATCATTTTTGATATTGAATAAAGGTCTGGTTAAAAAAAAAAAAAAAATCTTCCTTTATTCATTTGCTCCATCACCGTTTGAAGGAAGCTCTTAAATACAAGTTCAACTTTTCAATTAGCATGCTGAATTACATGCCAAAAGACAACAAACTAACATGTTCAATAGGATAGCCGTATATATATAAGTAATAAACATCAATAAATCGCGTGCAATTCACATGTAGAGGACTGATCTATATGGCATATTCGTTTCTATTTCGATCGAACTACTCTCTGTAAAGGGGGGGGGGGGGGGGGGGGAGGTTATCTAGAAGACCCCGAATAGCATATGATGCAAGAAAATAACACACTAGCTTTCTTCAATGCATCTAAGTAACTTAATTTTTTTTGTAAGATTTTTGTGAATTTGATTAGTAAATTTAGTGGTAACTTCTTTCAAGCGAAGGTAGTTGAATGGGTTATTTGCACCTTGGCCCTCATTAGTTTATAGGTATCACTTTTGTGCAAAATTTAGCCTAATATCAATCTAACTCCTAAAATGGACAAGAATTGTCCAGTGATGGACGTTGACCGGTCAAGACCAATTTGAAGACAAAAATACCCTTTTGTCATCTCTTCCCTCTTATTTGCACTTCGGCCCCTATTAATTTATAAGTATATCACTTTACTAATACCCCAAAATTGTCGAAAACTTTCCAGCTGTGGACTTTGATTGGTCAATATTTTTTAATGATCAAAATGCCTTCATAGTAACTGCATGTGCAAGGCATGTGAGACATGCATTGTCGCTCCCAACCTAACCTACATTTCTCTCTACCCACCTAGTCATAGACCACTGACCCCACCCAAGATACTTCACAACACCTGTACCTCTACCCTCATCACCTTCACCTTAGTCATTATCCTCACTCCTAAATTTTAATATGCTCTCTAATCTATGCTAGAGGTCACCATCTCGACCTAACAACCACCACAACCTATATCCACACTCCCACCCAAACGTCTCCCCCTCCACCTAAACTCCCATAAATCCCATAGAAATGGAGATGAGATCATTATAATAAGGTTTGATAGATGGATTTAGGCAATTGTGAAATTTCTTTACAAGGAGAAGGAACAAAGATGGTAGAAGGTATTTCTTTTCTTCAAATTAGCCTTAATAAGTCAATGTCTTCAATTGGACGGTTTCAGAAAAATTTGGGGGTGGATTGATATTAGGTTAAGCTTTGGAGGTCAAAGTGATATATTTATAAACTAGTGGGGCCAAAGTGCAAATAAGAAGGAAGAGAGGGCGGATAATATTTCGATCTTCAAATTAGTCTTGACCGGTCAACATCTACGATTGAACAATTTTCATCCATTTTGAGGGATTAGACTGATATTAAGCTAAATTTTGGGGTGAAAGTGGCATACTTTAAACTAATGGGGGTAAGTGTAAATAATCTCATTTTAATTTCATACGTTTTTACATGCATTTGAGCTGATGTGGTACAAGATATGCAAATTCCTATTAAAGAATCTTCACCCATGGGGTGGAAAACGATAAATTTGACTTTCCACCCAAAATAGAATATTTCGTTGTGTGGAAAAATCTAAACTATCCCTCTCACTCGCTCACATGGTGAGAAGAAATCTATGCCCTGAATAGCCTTTTTACTTCCATTCACGTTAAATGTCACCTTGCCATTGAAAGTGAAGGGAGATAAGAGGTGAACCTAACAAAAACACATTTGCTCTCTTGTATCTCTACCTTTTGGTTCAAAATTTTTTTAGAGGCTACATTCTTTATGTCTCCCCCACTCTCTCCTAAATGGCTTAAAAAGAATTTACCCCTCACCCCTAACGCGGAGGGGCAAATGGAAAGAAAAAATTGTGGGGTGATTTAGAAGGACCGCCCCACCATAATGGCCCAATTAAGGTCACACCCGAAATTTAAAAAAAAAAAAAACCTTCGTGAAAATGTAATTTTTGCTAGTTGGTTTTTGTATTTTTACGAAAAAATGTTTAAAAATTTTCAAAAAACTCTTGAAAAAAATGTAATTATTTTTTTCATAATTTCTAAAAAATGAAATTTTACGAAATCTCATTCCTTGAATAGGAGTACCTTAGGCATTATCGAAAGACGAGTGCATATTTTACAGTCAAAATGGCAGGACCACCGTTGATCCAAAAGAAGGGGCATCTCTCTAATATTTAATCATTTTAGGAGTGTTAATGGTGAGGTCCCTCTAAACCGCCCAAAAATTGGTTTTAGAAAATGCATATTTTTGCTTTCGCTTTCCACACACTGCTGAAGATGCTGTGCTGGAAATGCCGCGGAAGCTTGAAAGAAGTTTCACTGCCGCGGAAATAATCCAAAACAAAGACTTATGTTCCAGTTGACTCTATTTTTTTTCACCATAAAATGATAAACCTCACTCTGTCCCTCACAATCAGAAAAACTACACGAGAAGAAGATGCAGATCTTTGTGAAAACCTTCACAGGTGATTTGATCTCTCTCCAAGTAGAAAGTTCTGATACGATAAAAAACATGAAAGCAAAAATTCAAGACAAGCAAGGAATTCCATCAGGTGATTGGAGTCTGACGTTCGCTGGAAAACAACTAGATGATGAGCAAACTTTCTCTTACTACAACATCCAGAATGATTCAACACTTGATACTAAGCAGTGCAGATTGCGAAGAGGAAAGCAGGTCCTTGTCAAAACCCTGGAGGGAAACACAATCACTGTTGTGATCGGGCCAACGGACACTCTCAGGGATTTGGAAAGAAAAATCTGTACCAAAATTGGGATTCTTCAAAACTATCATATGCGTTTGGTTTTTTGCGGAAAACAGATCCATGAGGATGGTGGGGAAGTTCTTTTGCAAATGAAAAGATCCGAAACAGGAATCTGGAGCTGGGGTTGATGCAGGAGCAGAAGCTGGAGCTGACCAAGAGTGCTCATCCTACCATCTATGTCACATCTAATTTGATTGGTGGTACTAATATAGTTTCTCATTTGCCGCCAATGGAGAACCAGCTTAGTGGTACGACTGTGGTGGATGGAAGCACAGGTCCAGAGTTGCAAACCTACCTATCCTACCTATCCTACCTACCACCACCTATGTCTCCACCTCCAAGAACACCTGCAGCAGCTCATGCTGGGGTCAAAAGGAAGAGGTGGCCCAAGTTTGACAGATGGGAGAGATTATTCGGAGCGAGGAAAACTACGGATCGCAATGGTAAAATATACTTTATTTTATTGGGTTATTTAACTTTTCCCGATTATTATGACTAGTTTAGCTTTTGGACTCAAAACTGGTTTAAGCTTACTTCATACCTAATTTCCACTAAATTTTTTTTTAACATTTGTTTTCCAATTCTTGTTATGCGAGATTTGAGTTTACCTCCTCAAACCAATACAATTTAGATATACTCCATCATCACTATTTATTTGGTGATCTCGAGATAGTTTGAGTATGTATATTTGTATAGGCCTGAGGAGGAAATGCTAAATTTCACATTAATAATACTAGCTTTCAGATGCGTGCGCTGCACACACTTCTCTGCCATCGAAATTGAAATGTTAGTGTCGCCCACACATCCTTATAATTCAAAACCATTGTTTATTTATTGGATAATGAGACTAAACTCCATCCGGCTTGAGTATGATAAGCTTGATTCTCTAACAACTTAAGATCAATATTTAACACCTTTACCATCACTCGATCACTTAATAAATGCCATCAATGTGATAACTCTTTTATGCACATTGCAGCCATGAACGAGATGCTTGGTGGGTATCCATTTCTGGATTATTCGGGTGACATGGCTAGCAAAGTAACTAATGATAATTGTTTCGAAACACTTAATCAGAAAATTTGCAGTCTCATGGAGGCCAATAAGATCATGGAGAAGCGGATGAATGAACTCCAAGAAAGGGAAGTCACACTCCAAGAAAGGTAACCAAATAGGCTATTCTAACAAGTGATTAATCGAGACTATCTTGTATTTAATTTTCAACCATATTCACCATATATATCAGAGGATAACCAAATAGGTTAGCTCTGCATTGTATCCCCTTTTGCCTGAAACTCTGCATGTTCAGGCAAAGGATTTATTTATTTTATTATATTTCTTAAATCTAAACTTTTCTTTTCTTTTCATCGTTTCAGTAATTTAAGGTTGATTGACAAAGTTGAAAGAATGGAGAGAACAATGACATTTGCGCGGGAGAGTGGAAGGGAAAGCTCCTCACCACGGATTGATTATATGATGATGTAGAACTCAAAAGACTAGTACCAATACTTTGTTAATTTTCATTTCATTTCTTATGATTAAAATTGGCATATGTGGAGATTTTTCTGAATATTAATTCTGTGGATCTATAAGTATGCTGCAATAGTAAATAATTAGTTTTTGGCTCCTTGATAACACCAGTGTAGATGATCCAAACTCGCATAAAATTCTAACAAATGGCCTAAACGCCACAGAAGGAAAGGGAGTTTGGTGAAGAAAATGATTATAATAGGTTTGATTCACTGAAACTCATCCCTCGAGTCAGTCCTTCATTCCTTGTTTTGTTCTCCATATCGAAGTAATGTTGTATTTAAACTACAATAACTTAAGACTCTATTGATTCAATGGAAACAAAAAGAATAAAAACATACCCGATCGATCCATAGCGATTTCCTCGTTGATTGTGATGAGTTTGGATTGTTTGGATCTTCCGATTGATTCAAGCGTTTTCCCTTAGTTCTCTGTTGAGAGGATACAGAAGATAATGCCAAAAATTTCTCTGATACGCATACGCTCAATCGGGGACCCATCCTAATTTATAATGCCCATAAGTCACAACCTTTCAATTTACGGGCTGTGAATTTCCAATTCTGCCCCTCATTGAATTAGAAATTACATCCTTATTTACACCATGTTATTTATTAATACCTTATAGTCCAATACCCCTATTAGATCACATATTTAAATGGACTACACTTTAAGATAGCAATACACGTTATATTACATATGTGTGCCCACATTATTGGATTTGTCCAACAATCTCCCACTTGGGCCACATATGTTACTGTTAATGTGTATAACCTTTTGAGCTCAAAACTTGCTATCACAAGTAAAGGTATTTCGAAACAATCTCGTCCATTGACTATATTGATATAGGATTAAAGCGATTTGCGTCACAAGTAGCGTAACGAAATCCATCAATAGTCACATATACCAATATAATCAAATGACATAGATCAAACATGGATGTAGAGCATGGAAATTACATGTGATGTGATCCAAACATGTCTATTTCCAACCGGTCCAACTTTAATCATTAATGAGATCAAACATATAATAAACAGACAATTGACTGAAGACTTTATTTTTCTGCAGAAAATACTAAATTACACCAATGTGTCCAAAAATTCATCATAGAACAACAAAACTCCTACTAAACCATGATATCCTCATGTGACATAACACCCATATGAGCGGTGTGCTCATGAAAGACCTTGGGTGGCAATCCCTTAGTAAGCGAATCCGCAATCATGGAGTGTGTCCCAATATGCTCTATGAAAATCTGTTTATTCTCTACTCTCTCCTTCACAACCAGGAACTTTATGTCAATATGATTTGACCTAGACGAGCTCCTGTTGTTGTTGGCATATAAAACTGCTGACTTATTGTCACAATATAACTTTAGTGGTCTTTCTATGTCATTCAAAATGCGCAGCCCAGTGACAAAATAACGCAGCCATAATCCGTGGTTGGAGGCCTCAAAACACGCCACATATTCTGCTTCCATGGTGGAAGAAGCTATGAGTGTCTGTTTAGCACTTCTCCAAGAAATAGCTCCTCCAGCTAACAGATAAATGTAGCCTGATGTAGATTTTCTACTATCTTGGCATCCAGCAAAATCAGAATCAGCATACCCTATGATCTCCAACTGATCTGATCTCTTGTATGTGAGCATGTAATCCTTAGTTCTCTGTAAATATCTCATAACCCGTTTAGCTGCTTTCCAGTGACTCATCCCAGGGTTATCCAAATATCTGCCAAGCATTCCAACAATGAATGCTATGTCTGGACGTGTACATACTTGAGCATACATAAGACTCCCAACAGCGGATGCATAGGGGATCTTTTGCATCTCTACAACTTCAAGTTTAGTCTTAGGACACTGTTTAAGACTGAATTTATCTCCTTTAGATATAGGGGTATCTCCTGGTTTACAATCTTGCATGCCAAACCTTTTAAGCACTTTTTCTATATAGCCCTTTTGTGATAATCCAAGAATACCCCGAAAACGATCCCGGTATATCTGAATCCCTAAGACAAAAGAAGCTTCACCAAGATCTTTCATTTCAAATTTCTTTGATAGAAATCTCTTGGTTTCGTGCAACATGTCTATATTATTAGTGGCAAGCAATATGTCATCAACATACAAAACCAAGAAGATATGCTTACTCCCACTGAACTTATGATACACACAGTTATCAACAACATTTGTCTTAAAACCAAACGAGACAATTACTTGATGAAATTTGTAGTACCATTGACGGGAAGCTTGCTTGAGTCCATAGATGGATTTCTTTAGTCTGCAAACCATATTCTTTGGGTCTCCAGACACAAAGTTTTCTGGTTGCACCATATAAATTGTTTCATCAATGTCGCCATTGAGAAATGTTGTTTTAACATCCATCTGATGCAACTCAAAGTCAAAATGTGCAACAAGAGCCATGATTGTCCTAAATGAGTTTTTTTTTTACACTGGAGAGAAAGTCTCTTTATAGTCGATGCCTTCCTTTTGAGTGAAGCCTTTAGCTACAAGACGAGCTTTATACCTTTCCACATTACCTTTTGAGTCCTTCTTGGTTTTGAATATCCATTTACAACCAATAGGCTTTGTATTTTCAGGTAATGGGACAAGATCCCAAACTTGATTGTCTTGCATAGACTTGTACTCCTCATTCATAGCATCTATCCACTTTTGAGAGTTAGAATCCTGCATGGCTTGATGGAAGTTGATTGGATCATTTTCCACCAATCCATCATTTTCCTCATGTTCTTCGAGAAATACCATATAATCATCCGGAATAGCTCTTCTCTTTTCTCTCGTGGATCTCCTTAATGGCATTTGATCTTGAGGTTGTTGAGTTTGTTCTTCTGGAGTATTTAATTCAATTGGAGCAGGGAGTAGTTCAACATTGTCCTGTTGAGGTTCCAGATCTGCTTCTTGATCAATGACAGGTAGTGGAACATGTACATTGTCAACAACAGTAGTAGTAGGAGTCGAAATTGATTCCTCCTCAAAGACAATGTCTCGTACCTGATTTCTCCCCCAAACTCGACATCCTCAAAAAATGTTGCTGTCCCCGTTTCAAAAATGGACTTAATAGTGGGATTATAGAACTTGTAGCCCCTAGATCGCTCAGAGTAGCCAATGAAGTAGCTGCTCACTGTTTTGGAGTCCAATTTCTTTTCATTTGGCCGATAAGGCCTTGCTTCAGCTGGACATCCCCAAATGTGAAAATGTTTTAGACTAGGTTTTCTACCTGTCCAAAGTTCATAAGGTGTTTTGGCAGCTGCTTTAGTTGGTACTCTATTAAGGATGTAAGCTGCAGTCTTTAGTGCTTCTCCCCAGAGTGATTCAGGTAATGTAGAATGACTGATCATACTCCTTACCATGTCCTTAAGAGTTCGGTTTCGTCTTTCAGCTACACCATTCATGCTAGGTGATCCCGGCATGGTGTACTGTGGGACGATTCCACATTCCTCTAGGAATTTAGCAAATGGTCCTGGACGTTGTTCACCGGAACCGTCATATCTGCCGTAATACTCACCACCACGGTCAGACCTGACACCTTTAATTCGTTTGTTGAGTTGGTTCTCAACCTCAGCTTTGAAAGCTTTGAACATATCAGTGACTCAGATTTCTCATGAATGAGATATAGGTACCCATAGCGTGAGTAATCGTCTATGAATGATATAAAATA
Organism: Berberis thunbergii; assembly: GCA_003290165.1. Classification (NCBI taxonomy): domain Eukaryota; kingdom Viridiplantae; phylum Streptophyta; class Magnoliopsida; order Ranunculales; family Berberidaceae; genus Berberis; species Berberis thunbergii. The sequence goes on along the minus strand of QNQO01002152.1, from coordinate 2,108 downwards.
TTGTTGACCATTCCAAGAAGCCGAAGGGAATGGTCCACAAATATCTGTGTGGATCAATTCTAAGACGTCTGAAGTTCTGTTTGCACCTAATCTCTTTTGTTTGGTCTGTTTTCCCTTGATGCACTCAATACAGACATCAAAGTCTGAAAAATCAAGAGAATCTATTATGCCATCTGACACAAGTCTCTCCATTCTCGTTTTCGAGATATGTCCTAAACGTTTGTGCCATAGTTTTGATGAATTTCCTTCATTTAGCTTACGCGTAGTACCACGTGATTCCACATGCAAGGTTACATTATATGAGGCAATAGTATCAAGAAGATATAGGTTATCAAATGTGCTTAATGAACCATTACCAATAATATTGGAATTTAATGAAAGACTAAATTGATTATTTCCAAATGAACAACAATATCCAAATTTGTCCAACAAGGAAATAGAAACCAAATTCCGTCTAAATGACGGTACTACAAAAGTGTCTTTCAGTTCCAAATAACAACCAGTCCCTAAGAGTAACCTAAAGTTTCCTATTGGCTTCTACTTCTATCGATTTTCCATCGCCCACGAAGATGCGTCTTTCAGCATCACTTTGGCTTTCGGTAGCTCAGACAACCCTGCATAGAAACACTTATGTGAGTAGTAGCACCAGAATCTAACCACCAAGTGTTTCTAGGTACTGAAGCTAAGTTAACCTCAGAACAGACCAAAGCAAGAAACATACCCTTTTTAGCACGCCAAGCGTGATACTTGGTACATTCCTTCTTTACATGTCCAGGTTTCTTACAAAAGAAACAACCCTCATTGCCTTTCTGTTTCTTTGTGCTGGACCCTTAGCAGCTTCATTATCCTTCTTTCGTTTTGTGCCCTTATCTTTAGAGGTGCTTGCAAAATGAGCACTTTCCATTCTGTCTTGCTTCAACCTGTCTTCCTCTTGCACACAGTAGGAAATGAGCTCATTAAGAGTCAATTTCTCCTTTTGACAGTTGTAACTGACCTTAAACTGACTGTACTGTGGAGGAAGTGATATTAAACTAGATGCACGAGTAAATCCTCAGATAACTCAAGCTTCAGTGTTTTAAGTTTTGAAGCAAGATGAGACATCTCCATGATGTACTCTCTAATGTTCCCTTTGCCTTTGTACTTTAATGAAATCAAGCTAGCTAAAAGCGTGCTTGTTTCAGCCTTATCGTTTTTAGCAAACGCTTTTCAAGTTCAGTAAGGAACTCACTGGCATTGGTCACCCCTGTGGATATTGCACCCCTAAAGGCTTCTGGAATACCTCGCTTGATGAGCATGAGACTCATGCGATTGGAGCGTTCCCACTTCTCGAAGTATTTCCTGGCATCAGGAGTACTTACATCTGTACACTACACCAAAAACCCCATTTAGCCACGCCGAGCTAGCCACGGTTCTAAACCGTTGCTTTATTGCCACGGCCAAAAAACCGTAGCTTTAACTACCAACGGCTTAAAACCGTGGTTAAAAACAACAATGGCCACGGCTTAGAACCGTTGGTATATTTGGAACGGTTCAAAACCGTGGCAATTAGTAGCAACGGCTCCAAACCGTGGGTATTATTCGCAACGGCTCAAAACCGTTGCAAAAAAAAATTTAGCAAACGGTTTTAAACCGTGGCTAAGTCTAGCAACGGCTCCAATACCGTGCAAAAAAAAAAATTAGCAACGGTTTTAAACCGTGGCTAAATTTAGCAACGGCTCAAAACCGTGGCTAGACATATCCACGGTTCAAAACCGTGGCTAAAACTGCCAACGATTTAAAACTAAAGACCCCTCCATTTCGCGCTTTCGAGGGTTTCAGTTTCGCGCGTTTTGGCGAAAAAATTTGGGGAAAACATATTCCCACTCTCTCCACGCCTCCTTTTCACAAGCACTACTGAAGGACTGAAGAAGGAGAGGACGAGAAGCAGAGAAGAAGAAGGGGTGTGAGTTGGTTCGCTTCATTTGTCAAAGTGACAGTTCGCTTCTCTCTCTCTCTTTTTCTGCAACTCATCTGATCTCTCTCTCTCCATGGAACCTAACAAGCCCACTCAATCAACCCCAATGAAGCCCCTCATCATCGTACCTTCAGCCCCTTCAAGTCGAAGAAGA